>VKOC01001149.1:0-101407 GCA_009364415.1 Spea multiplicata | reverse complement strand
GTCTGGATACAAAAACTAAGGCCTAAATCACAAAAAAAAGGATCGTCTTATTGGACAGATTCTTTATAGTAGGAATAAAAATACTATATACAATAAATAAATAAATATACTATATATATATATAAAAACCCTTTCGTAATGCTTGTAGAATGAAAAATGATTAATGAGAATTTATATTTAAGAATTAAAACATAATCAGATTACCAGATATTTTCTGAAAAATCTACCTTAGAATAACTTTTAGAAATAAAATATATGTGGAAATTTTAAATTCACCTGTTATCCAAGATTTAAACAGGATAGCAACATAATTTAGACTTACATATACAGGCATATACAAGCTTCCCTGCTGTGGCCACCAGGGCCGGCCCAATACATAATGCCACCTGGAGCGAAGTTTTAAAAAAAAACAACAACAAAAAAACGCTTGTGGCGGCAAGGTGCCGCCTCTTCAAAAGTGCCACCTGGGGCAATTGCCCCACTCTGCTCCATGGTAGGGCCGGCCCTGGTGGCCACCCAACTGACTAAAATAAATACAACTGTATGATTACGGGAACACTGCAACTACCCATGTCTCCACTAGGAGGCCAAGTGGTTTGTTAGCTGGGATGTCTTCTCTTGCCTCTGATCGGCCTGGCCTTGCTCCACCCTACCTGTGACCAAGTAAGCAATTAAGGACATGTCAGATACATGTACTTAAACCCCAGTAGCAGACCAAGCAGGCACTCAGTTTTCCTGCGCTGCTACTCGATTATCTGTGATCCTGTCCTCAGTTCCTAAAGCCTGGTTTCACCTGTACTTTCTGGCTGTTAGCGAATGTCCCTGGATTGTTTACGGGAACTTTATTGATATCCGTCTCTGATCCGGCTCCTGGCATTGTTTGCTTTCCGGAATTATCCCTTATCTGCTCCTGGATTTTGATTGGACAGTTATCTGGTTTTGACCCAGCTTGTCCCTGACCTCTGAGTTGTGCCTGCCCTGATTTCTTCAGGTTCTATTGAAGAGTAACAACAGATTTTCGCTGTCTGCGCTTGATATGAGTATTAATACACAGCAGCTGAAGTACTAGCGGCAGCTTCCCTACTGCACCAGATTTGCTCAGACCCTGTAACACAAAGGTGAGGTGCAGCCGGCACTACTACTACTCCTAAGGGTCATTAATCAGTGGTCACATTTTATCATTTTATTAGGACAAAAATGTTAAAACTTAAATATATATAGGGTATTTTTTAAGTTTGCAGGTCTAGGGCAGTGACATTGATCAGTAAGACCAATCAATAATCAGTGACCTAAAGTGTCACCGATAAGGGATCAGGTTGTAATAATTATGTATTAAAAAATAAATGTTTGGTTTTAATTCATAATGTGTATTTTTTATTTTCCTTGGTTGACCCCTTCTATATGTGACAGCTGTCACTTATGGAAGGGGGACATCAAGTGGCTGTCAATGATCAGATCACTCCCATTGGTCAAAAGTGATGTGATCATCATCAGCCCACTCTGGATTGGCTCTGCAGCAGTTTGAATTGCTGCGCAGTGTAACTGACTGCAATTGACCTTTGTCTTCCAGGTCATTGCTGCTGAAGAGGACTATTTTTTTAACCCCATCCGTAGGAGCGCAGAACTGACTTTGATTTGGTCCCCACAACCATAGACTTAAACATTAACCCCTGGTACATCTTCCTCCACAAAGGGGTTAAGCGGCCTTTTCAGTTTCTATGGCAACAACCTATCAGTGCCTGTTTTTGTGTCACCCGACAATTAAATATTGCAAGCAAAAATTATGAATGTACATGGTTAGAAAATGGTTTCTTGGATGGGTTTGCGCATGCAGCAGTACTAAGAATAATGAGGTTGATTTGGTGACCTGAATTAAGTGAAATTTGCAGTAATGGTCATAAAAACAACACACTTGGCAATTCAGTGACCTGACTATCCCACAAACATCGATCGTACATTTAACGGTACGAACGTACAGAAAAAATTTATTACTACAACTAAAATAGACACTTTTCCCACCCCCATACGTTTCAGAGCGTAAAGTATTTAGTCTAACCTCCACCAAACCTTACAAGAAATGATAAAACATTTCTCATATGCGCAGTCAACCAACAAGAAAATGCGGCAAGGACATCTAACCCTCTCAATGCTGACACTGTTTCACGTTCTGTGAATAATATACTTCGATGAACAGTAATCGAAAGAGACGCGTTTCTAATCTGAGTTGGCCGAGTTCCAAGCCTTATTCTGGGAACTCAGCCAACTCACTAATTGACCTCCCCTCAGCTAGTAGTAAACAGAATACAGACGAGTTTTGCATCATTCGTCTGATCTCATGTAATCGTGGTAGCCCATTTAGTCAGGAGCCTCGAATCAAGGTCAATATTTCTAATTATATTATAAAAGTGTGAAATCCAGCAAAATCAATGCACTATTTAGTTGTTTTAATTAATTGAATTCTGTGAAAAAGGGGATACCCCCTTTAAAAAACAACTAGCAATTCTAATTTCACTAAAATAAAGTTTTTTGTAAGTAAAGAATAGTATACTTGCTAAAGCATATTGTTGCGCGAAAGTTTTCTTTTAATAATGAAAAATTCCAAATGCGTCCCATATTTTTATAAGACATTTTTATTTTACTGCATTATTCATATTCCTCCTGTAATTTTGTGGTAACATTGCTTTTTCTTTAATTTTATGTAACATCCATTGCCAGCAGGAACAAACATTTACTGATATTGCTTTGCCCAAGAAATCCAGATAGTCTTTATTAATAAAACCAGAGTACATTGTGTATGGGATTCCAGAAATGTTCTTTCAACCGATTATCACTGGCAATATTAATTTTCCTGCTGCCTTTATTATTTTTGTGCTATTTGATTGAAATATTGCTATGTAATGAAAAAAATATGTTTTATACAATGCTCTGTTAATTTAGATTTAAGGGTAGATCTAAGGCAGTACGGTGTCATTTAATGACAGAATGAAACGTGAGTAGGAGGTGATCATCTCATGGGATTATGGCTGAAGACAAGTGTCATATAGACACAATATTGTTTCACTATGTTCTTAAATATTTTTACTTTAACATTTCCCAACGGATTTTTTTTTCTTCCGCAAAGTGTTTTTTTTTTGCCGTCAGATGTTTGGAGGCCTCGATTTACCCAGGAATTTGAGGAAAGAGGGCACCATGCTTCAATACGGATCAACCCCCACTGACCTTTACCTGCAAGATGGCCTGAGCATCACGCATGGTTAATGTCAGAGAAATATCATCTCGCTGACTTAAGTATTAAATATACAGGGCCAGCTCAGACCTTTCTGCATGAGAAGGTACTTGGGGTTGTCCATTCATATTTATATCTGGGCAGCGATGTATTTCCTAGGCAAGGGCAGCATCACCAGCCATCCCCCTCTGCACCGCCATCCTTCATGCTGAGTTTTTTTGCTGCCTTTTTAATGACAAGTACTGCCGGGTGGAAATGGACTATGGTGGCTTTGCCGACATGGCGCAGTCCTCCATCGTGTAAGTCGGTCAGTTGTGGGAGCGGTGATCTCCTTTTTAACAGACCCATTGCATAGTGGTGCCACAGGGAGCCTGATCGCCCAAGAGGGAGACGGACTTCCTGTTAGAGGCTACCACTACCCCCTGGACCTGCTGCCCTTGGCTTAGGCCAGAATACGCCATTGTACCTGGGAACTTCTCAGGATTGGCTGTCCCAGAGTTTTCTTTACGCTGGCAGTGTGGCTTTGGCAAGGTGCATGGCTAACCAAGTATCAAAATACTGATCCACTCGCTACTAACTGGTCTTCTCCCGCCTTTCACCGCTACAATCCATTCTCAATACTGCAGCTAGATTAATTTTTCTCTATGAAAAGATTAGAGTATTAGTTCTTAAAGTTGTATAGGTATAGGAAATCATCTTCTGAACCCTACCACGCGTTTGGAACGGGGGCCACGGCTAAAATGAAGGGACCTCTCGGCTGTTAAAGTACATATGATGGCTGGAGTGTCTCTTTAATATCTGCTCCAGCAGATTACTGCAATTCCTTTTTCGAATTATTCCTCCCCAGATCCTCAGGGCAGGAAGTTTGATTGGATAAAGCGAATTCTCTTACCCCCCCCCCAACCACACTAAAACACGCTAAAAGCCATTAAGACGCATGTTCCGCTTTAAGAAAATATTTCCAGACTGTTATTATTATTATGAAGGTTAAGGTAGTTATCTCTCGCTCATACCATACGTTATTAGCATTGACTAATTGATCACATTGAAGATACCGTTGTGTTCCTGTCAAGGGGTTGTTGCCAGGGAAGGCTGTCGGACGGCGGCTAATTGTCCCTGTTTAGTATGGGACTCACGTTAATTCTTTCAAGTATTAAAAGCAAAGTGAAAGATTAAAAGCAGACTATTTTCCTGAAAATACTGAAGCGTTATATATTTATGACACACGACTCATGATGAAAGTACATTTAAAATAGACGGCTGTAATTTTTTTTTATTATTCTTTTTTTTTTTTTTTTTTTTTCTTTCTTCACCAAGGCTCAGTTTGAAAACATAATTAACCCTTTTGCCCTTAGAGTAAGAGGAAACCAAAGATCTTTGATTACCTGGCGTTACTTTGAAGAGATCTGTAACAATTAACCTAGACTTTTATAAGAGACTGGTAAAGAGAATGTCTTTTTAATGGCAGCGAGTTACAACGGACTTCAAAAGGTCACTGTGCCAAGCGGATATTTTTAGGTGCGCCGTGGCAAAAAAGAAAAAGAACAAAAAAAGAATAAATTTAAAAATTAATCTGTTAAAAGGAGCATGTATAAAACCCTTACTGCATTTGAACAGTCTTTTGTTTTTAAGACGACGTTCGGATAAAAAAAAGATGAATAAAAAAAATAGATGGATTTTAATGAGGGTTTGATAAAGGGGTGAGTCCTTTTAGTTATTAGCTGACATCATATTTAAATTAGGTGAAATTTTATGCGGGGAAAAAAACGTATTTTACGATAAAAGACTTTCTGCAGACTATTTTCACAATCTCTAACTGTTAAAATATAATATGGTATTTTGTTATATAGCATGTTATTCCTATACATAATCAGTGATGTATTCTAGCCTAGGGCAGGGCAAAGGGCAGGCACTGGTAGACAGCCTGAATCTCCCCCATATTAAAAAAAAAAAGAACAAGAATTGGGTAAGGAAGGACAATGAGGCGTAGGGACAGGGTACAGGGCAGGCACTGGAAGACAGACATATTCAGCATATACAGCAACATTAGAAATAAGCAACAAGAATTGACCAGCCTAGAGTAAGGAACGAGAGTAGCAGCAGCAGCATCAGTAGAAAGGCATGTGGCCTGGGCAGACACTGGCGTATACACACATGCAGTCCCTTAGTGCAGGACTGGATTTGCCCAACATTAAAAAAAAAAAATTAAAATAATTGATCACCGCAGAGCAATTACTGCCAGTTTACCACCGAAACAAAGCTGTGCTGTTGTGTGTTGATTGATATGAGAATTGGCGAGATGCCTTAACACCCTACCCAGGCTCATTTGCCCATCCCCCACACTCTCAAACTAATCCCACTTTTTACTAAGGTGCTGAACATTAGATGAGGCTGTAGCGATATTAGCGTTTTTGTTTTCCTGTGAGAGCTTTCGTGATGGTGGCGATGGTGGTAGTGCTGCCAGTATATGTAGGGGAGGCAGTGGCAAAGCTACTTTGTTGCTGCTGCTTCTTCAGAGTGCAGTGAGCAACCCATGTAACAGAGAAATTACTAGAGCATATGTCGCTTGAATCCTCCTCTGGCTCATAACCGAAATCCAGATCATCGTCATCAACATCGTCAATGACCATATACTTTTCCATTTTGTGCATAAGGTGGAGTGAGACCCATTTCTGCTGCAAGGATTGACCTTCCCTCTTCTTTCTTTCTTTCCACTGGCCCCACCATAGATCTTCTGCTATCATCTGACAGTGCCTGCCCATCTTTACTCTGAGGCGTTAGAAACGTTCCAGTGATAGCAGTGCTTGTGGTAGTGGTGCCACCAGTGACAAGTTGTGGTGGCACCGTAAGTTGTTGCTTCGCCATAGAATAGCTTGCAAGCAATCTTCACCTTTGATCCCACCAAGGCACCAGAACATGACCCCCTCTATGAGTCCTTGGTAGAAACTAAAATTGTGCCGCATATTGGTAGGTTGGGTGGAGAATATTTTATCAATACCACCCTTCTTCCTATATTGCTTTAGTTGTTCTTTCCTAGTCCCTCTCCATCCATCGGCTGCTCCATCCTTAGCAACGGCACTTTTACCTCTTTTGTAAAACCCCCTCACTCCCTATAGATTGTAAGCTCCTTTGAGCAGGGCCCTCCTCACCTGTTGTTTATGTATGTTATATACTCATTGTGCAGCGCTACGGAATCTGCAGCGCTATATAAAACAATAAAGTTTTGGCTACCTCTACCTATTAGCCATTTATATGTATTCTCCTACACACAGTCCCTTCTCACTTCACCTCATAAAAGAGCGCCAAAAGGCTTGTAATGGCGCCAAAATGTGATAAACAAATTAAAGTATCTTAACAAAATTTCAGAGATTTTGCCATTCCCTTTTGTTTGTTTCCTCATAATCGGAGATTCTTACGAATGCACGAAATTGGCTATTTTTGTTAAACATAAATTTTGTACGGATCTGAGGGCACAATCCTAGATAATAACAGTATTTGGATACAGCGTCATTTCTTTACATTATTTCCGACATTCTTCCTATTGGGCGGTTTATTCATGTATCACAAATACGTATAATCCGCTGGGAGAGAAACTAATATTTTAGCCTGTTTTAAATATATATGTTTGAAAATAGCAGTGATAAATGTCCCATCTGAGCTAATCATCGTGATACATTTTATAGACCTATCTTACGCGGCCAAGTCTTTCAAATATAATTACACAATAAAGAATCAGATTTTGACTCGAAGTACGGTGGGCAGTTCTACAGAAGATTAAAACGGCTTTGATCCGGGCCAATACATTGTTGGCTCTTGAATTATCAAATAATAAAAGGATAAAAATCTTTCATTTTGTGAGCTGCTCTATCTGATGTTGTAAGTAATATTTGCAGGTCATAAAAATGTGGAATTCACAAGTAGTTTTTCTTTACTGTCGGTATTTCGTTTTCTCTTCAAGAACTTGAATTAATGGGATCATTTCCAGTGCTTACTTTTTTTCTGTGAAGGGCATATTCTTTTTTTTTTTTCTTTCCTTTTACATTTCCTTATCATTTTAATGATATTTCAAATATCCATTGTTTATGAAAAGCAAGTGATGGAGTCATAATAATATTTACCGTACTCCTTTAAAGAAGCTTGATAAGGGTGATCTCCTTAAAGGGACACTCCAGCCCTTAAATTCACCTTAATGAATATAATAATTATTAGACTTGTGCATTCGTCTTCGGGCGAACATGAAAACGAACACGAAGAGTGCATTTTCGTGTTCGTTCCGAAGACACGCCGAAGAGAAGGCAGCGGCGGTAAAACGTAGACGAAGATGAAGACACACACCACGAAGATCTTCGTGATCGTCTTCGTCTACCACTCTCCCCGGTCCCTTCCCCTTCTAACTTACATTATCTTTGCGGCAGTTAGATAACGGGAGCGGAAATCCGTAGGTTAAAGGGCTGTGCAAGCGACCAATAGGCTCACTCGCACGGCCCCTTAACTCCTTAAGGTGCAACAAGTTAAGGCCATAGTAGACATAGGGGGGATTGTGATAAACCCCTCCATGTATTTGCAAGTGAGTTTGCACTGCATTAAATTGCATATATATATATATGTGAGCATTTACTTCCATGGTCGCAGGGTTGTCCCGCGAAGTTCTCTCTGTCCGCTTATCCAACAGCAGGGACATCACCCATCATCTCCAGTTCTTCCCCGCATACCCAGCAGCCTACCCAGGAAGCGCAACCACATAAATATGCAACATCGCATATGACGTCAGCTGTTCTTGTTTGACCCCTATTACCTCTGTTGGCCTCGTTTTCCAGAATTTCTGCCTTTATTGGTGTAATATTACTGTTTAGCTGTATTACTGACCTGGCTTGCTTTTTGACCTGTCTCCTACTCTACAATTCGGCACTATGTTCTGGTATTGGTTTTGACCCGGCTTGACCCTCAGCTACTGGAGTCTCTCTGATTTGGTGCGCCCCTCAGCTGATTCCAGCCTTCCAGCGCTGTATTCCTATCACAACTGGTCCTTGTATGTGGCCCTTCAAAGCTTTTCATACAAATGGAGCGTGAGTACTGCTCTATATCATTCTCAGCCTCCTATCGAACGTTAGAGTAAATTTTGTGACTTGTCTTCTACTCTTTAGGATTAAAGCTATGAAATTAGGAAACTCTTTTGGGGATCCCATGTCTTTCATGGCGCCCTAGACTGTCAAACGCCACAAATAAGGTGTAGTTCCTTATCACATCTGATAACAAATGTAGACTTTTGGAAAGCACGCACGGATCATAGATTTCTTATTTACATAGTTTATATACTTTCTATATGAAACTATGAAACTGACAAGGTTTAATGTAATGGTAGCTTTGCATACCATCGATAAACTAGTGCTACTCCTTAGATTACTTGGAGAGAAAGTCTTTTAACATGCTTGAAGAGCTATGAAATGAATTTCATTTCCTTCTCATTTGCTTTGCCTCTGAAAGGTTTCATGCAAGATATGTGACCAACTATTATTGTACTAATCCATCCATGACAGGGCTCAATTTTCTCTGAAAATTTACTTCTGAATAGGCTTGAGAAAGATTTGAAAGCTTGAAATTAAAGTACACCGAACAGAAAAGTCGCTGAGCTGTGTGGACAACTGTCTTTCGAAAAAAATATTTTCAACAAAATGTAAATTAGATTTGGAGATCTTAAAAAAGTGTATGGGGTAAGTTCAAGAGTTTGATGGCTGAATTCCTTGATAGAACACACAAAAAATGTTTAATATATGTGATTATCAGGTCCAGACTGGTCTTCTGGCACATCGGGCAAATGTCTGGTGGGACACTGTCCAACCGCACCCCATAGTCACACCTCCATGCAACATCTTCCAGCTTTCCATCATTTAAGATCAAGGATTCGACTGAAAACACTGAGTAGTGGCCTTATGGTTTAAAGAAATATCTTTATTATTCGTGAATAAAACTGTTGATGATAGAAAATAACACTTTTTGACAGGTTTTAGACATTTCTGAATTTCTGATTTGCTTGTTACATCTTCTATTGCTTACATAGTTATCATACCTGTGAATTGTCCGAGTTTCACCCTGAGTCTTCGGGTCAATTTCTCTTTTCTTCTAATCCGGCACAAGGAGGAACCTTCTAGAATTGAGAAAGTCCCAGGTATGATAACTATTATATAACTTTCTGACGTAACACACAAACATATCCATGTCTTCCCAATTGTCCCTGTTTAGTTTGGTCTGCTCCTTTTTGGACACAAATCCCTCCGATGCCCTCTTCTACTGGGAGCTAAGACGTTTTGCTGGTTATGAGGGTATCACAGTGTTCTATAACCTCAAAGTCACAATAATGTCTGCAGAAACAACAGATAATGCAGTTGCAGATTAAAATGTATTAAATACATTATTGAATTGCAAGTGAAATTTGCCTTAATTGATAGTCAGGTAGTTAATGAACTGCCTCCCAAGTGGCTTATAAGCTTACTAGTTAAAAGCCAGAGCGTTACTATGTCTGCAGGAATTGTGAATAATACAATGCATAACATCATTATTTGTTTCACAAGGCGAAATAAAATATTTTCCTGCGTAATTTAATAAATGGTTCATTGACATTAATGCTATACTACACGGCTTCTTTGGTCCTTAACACGCATGTAAGTGTGTGCAATAATACGGATGATCTGCTTAACACCTACATGTAAAGGTTCATTACTCATGCTTTCAGTCTGCATTAACACAAACCATACAGGCAGAGATACAATAACTAGCAGAGGAGAGATGGTGCCATAAAGAACAGGCTTCCCTTGGGATGAGTAAGCTGTATAACTCAGATCTTTACCATTCAAATGTATACGGGAAATGCTAAGCTTAAAGCACAGTCAAATTATTCCCATGGGCTAAGGCTCTTCTCCTCACTTATCCTCCATATCTCCGAAACCTACTTCCATCGAACCTTCATCTTACCTCCTCCCTCCCAACATTCAAGAAACATCTCAAAACCCACTTCTTCAGAGAAACCGCACCATAACTTCCCTGTCACTGATACCCCCACACTACCTCTCGCCCGTCACTGATACCCCACACTACCTCTCACCTTTCTCTGTGCCTTATGTTTGTCACCCCATTCCCTAAAGATTGTAAGCTTGCGAGCCGGGCTCTCGCCACCTAATGTATCGGTTTGTCTTAGTCTGTCGATTCTCGTCTTGTCAGACCCCTTGAATATATGTATTGTAAGAAGCGCTGCATAAATTGTTGGCGCTATATAAATAAATCATGATAATAATAGTAATGTGTTTATTGAAATCACTAATAGCTTGTGCTGTTTGTCAGTGGAATTGTTTTGAGATATTTAATTTGAAGGTTCATCTCATCGAAGTGTATCTTTGTGTCTCTATCTACTTCCTGTCCTTTACAGAGGTTTCCTCAACCAATCAACAACAATCAGCAACCTAACACAAGGGGAGAGATAGCTTCATAGGAAGAAAATAAACCTTTCCCCACTATATACCCTGTTTATTTTTATCTGTGAACAAAGTTATAAGGCCCTATTTGGTACAGAGTGCTGTATAATGAACTTTCCACTCCTCCTATGGCTGTCGCTACAGTGGGTTCCTCACAGTTCAAGATTACTCTACACCCAGGAGTGCCGGCACACATACATACATAGCACCCAACCGCCATAGTTGTTGTCCATCCAACGGGCAGTTGCAAAAATGTATTATTACATGTTACTTATAAATCTATTAAGAGCAGATTACAAAAAGTACTGAAGACTAACAACTGCCTTAAATATACAAAATAAATAATCGCATTAATACTTTAATTATGATAAATAGCCCCGTTTCATATATTGAAATTTCTTCCAAACTCTCCGGCAATTCCAGCATAAGGAAACTTGACATTAATTAATAGGGGCGAACGTAGAAAAGAACAGATGACATTAAATGAGAAATATGATATTAATTTTAAAATAGATGTGTTTAACTTTTGTAGAGCCATAAAAGTTATGTTTTTTTTTTCCTTAGTGATTAGTATCAAAGGATAGTGGAACATCCACATTATCAAAACCCAAGTTCTGTCTTCCATCTAATGTTAGTGCAGCTGTAAAAGTTTGGCCAGTGGTCCGGTACTGGAACCACTTTGTATATTTATTGATCAATATATTTCACCCTATGATCAGAAACAACATGCCTATAAGGCGATAGTTCCCATAACATGGACAGTTTCTGCAATTAAGAAGCAAGAAGTCTCACTAACGTCACTGGCGGTCCCGCTGACATCGGTAGGGGGGGAATGGGGCATGTCAGAACGTCGCTCCCGGGACCCACAGTTTTCTGGAGGCCACCCGGAGAGAAGCAGCCCTGGTATGAACATGAGCCAAAATTCGAAAAATATATTTAAATGTATTCTGATATGGTTTACTAACACTTACAAATTAATACGTAGCGATTAATACGTGTCTTATAGGCACCGGGAGATGGTTAATAAAAGGGCAACTTTAAATTGCCAAAATACCAAAAAATGTGAAGTTTATTAACCATCCATACAGTGGTCAAAAGAGCTATATAAACCATATATAACCTGCCACGGACTATGTGCTATATATGTTGATCTGCTAAATTTTAGGTAGGAGGCACGACGCAAGCTTTGAAGGATAGAATTAGTCAACACAAGCCAGCCATACGGAACATTGATTCTATAATGGGCACGGAGAGGGAGAAATTAAATGCCATGAGCGCAGGGCCGGCCCTACAATGGAGCTGAGTGGGGCACTTTGCCGCCCCAAGCGTTTTTTTTTTTTTTTTGAAGAGGAGAGAGAGGGGCGGCCGAGTGTTTTCGCTTACCCGCTCGGTGCCCCTCTCTCTCCTCTGCGAGCCCTCCAGCTCGGTCTCGGTGCCGGCTTGTAATGCTGAGCGCTGGAAGTGACGTCAATTTCCGGCTCTCAGCATTACAAGCCAGCACCGTGGCAGAGCAGGGAGACTCGCCGCAGGACTGTTTAACGGTAAGTACAAAGGAAAGGGGGGGGTAGATAATGGCGTCGGCAAAGTTTAAAATGCCACCCTCCCCGGCGTCGGCGGGGGGGGGCGACATTTTAAACTTCGCCCCAGGCGGCATTAAGTCTTGGGCCGGACCTTTTTTTTTCCGTTTTCTGGTATATGGTATATGTAAACTGTCCAATTAAATTGAAGTGAACGCTGCCATAGACAGGCACATTAGTTGATCGTGGGCCGCATTTTCGGGGGTTTAGAAAGAATTATCCAGCTCCTTTTGAGATATTTTGTTTTGCCGTCATCAGAACCAATTAAAACGGAAATATTTTACGAAGGAGAACTTCCCAGCTCCTCGCGCCGAGAGTCTGATTTTACCTATTGTTGTGCTTTCTGTCTTTCCACTATATATCTATACTCGTTATCGCCGTAACTGGCAGAGTATTACAGGAAAATGGTTTCTTTTTTAACTTGGAAATGAAACATCTGCTGAAGCAATTTAATTTCCAGTAGAAAAGAACAGCCATGGATGCTTGAAAGAATAGAAATTGTTTGGAAATGGGCATGTGAATTCGACATCACATAACAAATTACCGTGGCTATAATGAAGTCATTGGCCCTCTAATGCAATACTAAATTGGAATGAAAGTTTGGGGGACATTACTGTTACTTTTTTTGTTTTGTTGTTACAGAATAAAAAGAACGAGTAATAAATAACCGTACACTAGGAAAAATGTTTTGTAAATTCATTTTCTTTCTATAAATAATATTGCGATTGTACAGACAGCAACGTATTCTGGCCTAGGCTGACAAGGCCCAGGGAGCATCAGTTTCCCGCTGCAAAACGGGGGATGGGGTGGGTCTCCCTTTTGGGCCATTAGGACCCCTGGTGTGCCGCTGCTCAATGGGCCGGTTACAAGGGAGATCATTGATCGCTCCAAACTGCCCATTTACACCATGGAGGCTGTTTGTGCCTTTAAGTCACAGAGCACCAGGATGTATGACATCATATCCCAGCGCTCCATAGTGAAGACGATGCCCGCAGAGGGAGCAGTTGGGGGAGCTGTCCACCCCTAGGGCAACACCCAAGTAAATATGTCACTGTGCACAGCACATAGGTCCCTCTGTTAGTTTCTTCACCAATTAAAGACAGTTGTCAGCTATGAACTTACAAATTTTTATAGGGCACTGAAATTATTTGCTGTGTTATCCCTTGGAGCATTTATCGTAAAAAGTGTATTTTTTTAAAAAACAAAATAATATTATTTTGCAAAAAAATGCCCATGTTTGCTAATTGTAAAATAAAAATGAGTGATTTGTAACAACATGGGTCAATATTGATAAAATGAAAGAGAGGCTCTAAATCCTGATGTGCTTCCAAATTTGTCCAGAACTTACTCAATAGATAAAAAAAAAAAAGCGTTTGCAAAATCACATTCGTCGTTTTAGTACAGGCTATAAAAATGTCTCTAAGAGAACACTAAAGTTTGTACACTTTATATTACAAACCAAGAACATGATTTAAGCAGGCAAGAAAGTCGATACGGAACAAGAAAGAGCAAGTTTTTACTCCGGTAAAGAAACATAAGGAACTTTACCTTCATTTTATAGACAGGGGAAAAAAATGTGTTTTAAGTATTATATGAATATTTGTAAATGTAGAAAGCTGAAAAATTGCCATACATTTTTCATGACTAGTTATAACTTCCCGGGAAATGTATGGCGATTATATGCAGAAACATTCTAGAATATTGATGTCTGGACCTTTAGTGTTAAGGCCAATATAAAATAACTTGTATTTTTCGGGCACAATGAGGTTTTAATGTTGCATGTGGCCCACAGGGCTTTATTTAGACACCAATGAACTCCAGGACTCAAACAAGGAAAGATCTGTTCACTCATTTCTGTATATATATATATATATATATATATATATATATATCTCAAGAAGTTGTGTGGTCAGTCAAGGGCTATCTCGTTTGATGAGACACAGTTGAATGCAAACTAACTCTCAGAAAACAAGGAGAACTTGCATGCCCTCTCCTGAAAACTGCAGAAATTATGTCTCCCCAGCTATTACCATTATTAAATAAATCAAGCAGGGGTCCTCAGGATCTTCCTTCAACCAAGTGAGAAGGTTTGATGATTGCTCCCTCTTTCTCCCCTACCATATGGGTTGGGGCAGGAGTCATAAAGTAAAACTGGGGGAGGGTAAATTTCTCTATGTTTACCCCCCTCCCCCTTCATTTCCAATTAATTTCTGATTCATTTCCAAGCTCAGGGGGGTGGGATATTAGGTACAACAAAGCGCTATGGGAGGCACAGATAAAAAAAATTACTCTATCCCATTCCCTGTGGAGTGGGGAGGTAAAACCAAAAAATACATCTTTACCTCACTGCCTGTAGCAGTCCCTATTGATGACCTAAGCCTCTCTCTACATCCATCCCGGCCTGGTGGTATGGAGGTGGTTATGTTTAATTTTTTTTTTTAAAATCAGTTTATTGATGTCGACATTTGCACAGAGAATAGAAACAATCATAGCATGAAAAATCGTCTACTGTAGATGTTGCTTAATGTTGTACATACAAAGATTGCATACGTGAGCGCGTACAGTGTAGCAATCTGTGGTAAAGCTGCCCAAATATCAATCGAATTTTATTTTTTTTCCGTGTGGTTCGGGTCGTGTTAGTATGATCATAAGAAATAGTAGATGGGATGAGGAGAGAGAGAAAAAAAGATTTCCCAATAGGATAAACCTTTGTAGTGCTGGATAAATTTTAGAGAGAGACTAACGGCATCACCCCCCCCCCCCCACCCCCCGAGAGAAGGCTGCAATCCAGGGACTCCATATATCCAAAAATGTATGCAGCTGTGATTCTTTCCATTGAGATAATATGCCATATGTTGGATTGAATTTCATCAGTTGGGGGGGCACCCTTCCACCTTCTTGCTAGTGCTCCCAAATAGGGAGGACATGCGGACAGGACCACCAAGCGTGGAGGTGCCCACTTCATCACAGCTATGGAAACAGTTAGCGTCGGAGTTCTGGCGTAATCTGGATAGTCTCTCTGGCGAGAGATACCAGGAACGCTCTTTTATAATCGTGTGGGTAGTGATTTGGTGTGTGTTAGTCGCTGCCTTGCTCCAAATATCGTCTGCAACGGTTTCTTGTAATGTTTCATGCCAGCGGGCCCTGTATGACGGGGGAGAACTATATGTTGTAGCCAGAAGCATATAATGTGACAAAATAGAGTTTTTCAGTCTCCGACGGGTAAGAAACCTCTGCTCGTAATGGGTCAACTTGGAGACCTCCACCCCTCGTAGCTGAGACTGAACAAAGTGGAGGTAGCGAAATCTCTCGCTTTGGGGAATTCGCCTGTGTTGTTGTAGTTCATCAAACGAAAGTACCCATCCTCGACGCACCATCTTTCCCATTCGGCTCAGACCCGCTTCGATCCTCCATCCAAACCGTCGAGCATCTGTTCCCTCCGGGAAGAGGGGGTTGAACAAGATCTGTGTCAGTTGGGACACCCGTCCCCTCAGCTGGAATTTAAATCTAGATTTCCTCCACAGAGAGTATGACGTTCTCATAGCGGACAGAAGTGGTGAGCCCGGCAGGTATGTTTAATTTTTTTTAAACATGAAAGAAAAAAAACTCACCTGTCTAAGGATTACCTATGATATGCAACCTTACCTATGATAGCAAAGGAACTATCAATACAATTAGGAGGAAAAAGGCCAAAAATTCAGCCAATGATAATAAAATGAAAGATGGGTGCTGGCTGTAGGAGAGTATATATGTCTACTTCTGTGCACTAGTGGCCCCCAGTGTTAGGATGCAGTACTGCATCTTTCATAGAGTTGAGTGGACATCTTTTTAAGTCTATGGGGCTATTCAAATAAACACAGTGGGGACCCTAGTGCACAGGGGTATATCCACACCCTTCTGTACAGACTGCTCAATAATCAATGCATCATTAAAGCAGTGAGATGTTTCAAAACAAATTATTATTCATTGTTTCATATAGCGCTATCAGATTCTGCAGCACTGTACAAGAGGGAAGTTTTCGAAGGAGAGGAAATGTTAGAACAAAGGGTCATAATCTAAAACTAGAAAGTTGGATGTTTTCCTTAACCATGAGTGTGGTAGACACACTCAACAGGCTCCCAGCAGAAGTGGTAGAGGGTAATACATTGATTTGAACATGCATCGGATAGGCATACGGCTCCTGAATCTAAGATGAGACCAACGACCGATTAAGGTTCGAGTCTTTACAGCAGGAGAAACTGGGAGACTAGACGGGGGCCGAATATGTACAGTGAAGCTGCAAGCTACTACATTGATGAATGCACCATTAAGAAATAAATTAAGATAGAAAAGAGAGATTAAGTGAGAGAAATATTCATGGACGCCCCTTATGGAAACATCACATGTAGCAATCAATGAGACATCCAAACATTATCTTTTCTCCTTTGTTTTCATTATCGAAAAAGTAAAGTCACCTCCAAATAAAAGCCTTTTTGACTTTTAAAGCGTTCCTAATTCATATCAACCAACTGCTAAATTTGATTGTAGTTCACAATGGATTTCTAATGCCATATTATCATTCTCATTTTGCTTTATGCTTTAATACTGTCAAAAGGAAAGACTGATAGTGGATGTAATTTAATCACTGCCTCTTTATGACTCCGACTTCATAGCTTTCCTCTCCCAGTAATAATTGGCCAAATTTATTTTTAAAAGCCATCGCAAGCTCTACTATTCCTTGTAAATATTGCTCATTGCGATTTTGACATGTCTGATGTCATTTCATGGTGTCTGGAATTATACTTTGATTGCTTTTACTACACACAGAGTTCTATTATAATTATTTTATAATTGTTTATAAGCCGTACAAACTTAAAACCGAAGAATATGTTTCTCGGAGGAAAAATCATTTTCTTTTTTTTTTTTTTTACTTTTTTTTCTTTTTTTAGTAAAACAACTTAAATTGATAAATATTATATAAACAAATATACCAAATGGTTGCTCATTTCCATTTAATTTAATATTGAAAAGTATTTTTTTTTATTTTATTTTTTTTTTTAACTGAAAAGGTCTTCCAGCCAAAGGAGCAGGGGCTACTAAAATGAGAAATTGTTATTAATACGTAAGTGTTACTGTCTGGTTACCAATAACAAAAGTAAAGGTAATGGAAAACCATTTAAAATTAAGGGGCTAGTTTAGGGATGGGTTTAGGGTCCGCCCATTGTCCTTAAGGGGTGAAACACTCATCTACATCCACTCATTTTCCCTCAGAAATCGTGTGGTGCTGCCAAAACCACAAAGGATTCTGGGTAGGCACATGCAAGTAAGGTCAACAATGCTCACCTTTCACCTCTATACCTACTTTATATGCAGATCACTTTAGACACAAATCGGAGAAAAGCCCATGCGCCTGAACAGCACCCTGCTTCATCCTTAACAAGGCTCATCTGCTTGATGTGTCAGACTTAACGCCGGAGAAACCCAAAGAATGATGAAGTAAAGGTGATGGAAAACCTTTCCACTTAAAGTTAAGGACATAGCTGCAGCATTAATAAACACTCTTCTACATCCACCAGACATGGGATTCTGGGTAGGCACATGCAGATAAGGTCAACAACACTCACCTTTCACCTCCATACCTACTTTATATGCAAATCCCTTGAGACACAATTCGGAGAATAGCACATGTGTCTGAACAGCACCCTGCTTCTTCCTTAATAGGGCCCGTTGGCTTGAGGTATCAGACTTAATGCTTGGAAAAACTAAAGGAATAGTGAAGTAAAGGTGATGGAAAACCTTTCCACTTAATGCTAAGGAGATAGTTGCAGCATTAATAAACACTCATCTACATCCAACATACAAGGAATTCTGGGTAAGCACATGCAGATAAGATCAACAACATCCACCTCTATACCTACTTCATACATAGATCCCTTTAGACAAAACTCAGAGAAGAGTGCATGTGCCTGAACAGCAACCTACTTCAGCCTTAACAGGGCTCATCGGCTTGATGTGTCAGACTTAAAGCTTGGTAGAAGCAAAAATAATGGTGAAGTAAAGGTGATGGAAATCCCCTCCACTTAAAGTTAATGAGATCAATAAACACTCATCGACATCCACCAGATAAGGGATTCTGGGTAGCCACAACACTCACCTGTCTCCTTTATACCTACTTTATATGCAGATCCCTTTAGACAAAACTCGGAGAAAAGCGCATGTGCCTGAATACCAACCTGCTTCATCCTTAACTTTTCTTTTGTGAAGCGCGAGGTGCGTGCTCCTGGGTGCCGCAACTGTGCCAAAAGCCACAGAAGCCGGACTACGATACCAAGTTCCCTCACGGAGAACACGGACAAATTCCAAAACCCCCCCACGGGAGGGTCAGATCTTGAGTCTCACCCCCAAAGGGTGACACTCCTTGCTGGCCTTCTTGAAGAGAGGAAGGGGCCAGAAGGCTCCCAATCCTCCTCCAGCAAAGTCCAGGCTTCACTGCCTGTAAAAAGAGGTGAGGACCACGCCGTGAATTTTAAAAAGCCATGAATTCAAATTACAGGACTCATCGGCTTCAGGTGTCAGACTTAAAGCTTAGAGAAAGCTAAAATAATGGTGAAGTAAAGGTGATGGAAATCCCTTCCACTTAAAGTTAAGGAGATAGTTGCAGCATTAATAAACACTCATCTACATCCAACAGACAAGGAATTCTGGGTAGGCACATGCAAATAAGGTCAACAACGCTCACCTTTTAACTCTATATTTACTGTATATGCAGATCCCTTTAGACAAAACTCAGAGAAGAGTGAATGTGCCTTTCCACTTAATGGTAAGGAGGCAGTTGTAGAATTAATAAACGCTCATCTAATTCCAGGAAGATTCTGGGTAGGTACGTGCAACAATGGTCACCTTTCACCTCTATAATTTGTACAGGGATGCCCTAAGAGTAAAGATTGGCTATACCCCTCAGCTTTTAAGCAAAACACAGGCCTGATCTGCACTTTTTTTTCCCCATCTGTGACAGACCTCATCAGTGCAAAGTTTAATATTTGAGGCTTAAAGAAACAACAGTTATAATGAAGTAAAGGTGATGGAAAACCCTGCCGCTTAAAGTTAAGGAGATAGTAGTAGCATTATTAACCCCTCATCTACATCCACCAGACAAGCCATAAATCTTGTGATGCTGCCACAGCCGCAAGGCATTCTGGGTAAGTACATGCAAATAAGGTCAACGATGATCACCTTTCACCTCTATATCTACTTTATCCCCTTAATGACAAAGCACGTACATGTACGGGCTCAAAATGCATTGTTTTCAATGGGTTTAGGGGCCGCCCATTGTCCTTAAGGGGTTAAACATGGATCCGTTGAGAGTAAACGTCGGCTGTACCTCGGGGTAGAGCACTGCATTGGGATGAGGGTCCCGCGGGCGGCATTGGACACTTATGTTGCAGAAATGGACAAGAGTGGTCAGAAATTCAGCAAGAGCGTTTTTACAACAGTCCCGCGCAGGGCTCTCTTTTGAAAAAAAACAAAACAAACAAACAAACAAACGGGAAAGAGGTGTATTGGCCTGATCAGCACTCTGTTTCATCTTTAACCCCTTAATGACAAGAGTTTCTCTCTAGTAGTACATTTTGGGACAATGGCTATTTTAATTCGCTGTAATTTTTTTCCTTTTCATTTTGCGCACCCACACACATTATATATTGTTTTTTTCAGGACAAAGAGGGCTTTCTTTAGACACGATTATTTTTATCATATAATCTAATTTACTATAAAATAATGATAAAATATGGTGATTTTTTGTTTCTTTTACTCATCTGCAATCACTAATGAAAAAAACGTGCTAAATAGATTCTACTATTTTTTTGCTTTTTTCTGCACGTTCTGGGGCCATAAGTACCAGTAGAATTTTGCTATTTCAAAAACATTTTCCCCTAAATCTGGTCATTCTGCCCCATGTGCTGTTTCAGGTTTCTTTGAAGACTAGACACCCCAAAGTATTTCAAATGCTGGTATTTGACTCACTGGTCTGTCGTTTAACCCACCGATCGCCGTGATAACTCATTTACTTATGGTAAATGCTGTGATTGTGACAGTTTCCCTTTAAGACGTTTAGGCTACATGTTTTTTTTTTAAAAAAAATCCAGAAATACTATTTATATACAATTTATGCGATGAATCACGATACATACAAGCACTATATATCCCATAGCGTATATATAATATTTATTAAACCTACAAAATATTTTTACACGTCTATAATCTATGCAAGAAAACATAGTCAGCAATGAAATATCAAAAATAAAAATACTAGCACAATATGCAGAGGAAAAGCTGAAAATTGTATTTATTTGGTCAACTGACTCCATAATTTTATTTAATTTATTTGAAATTAGTCAAGTGCAGTGTTGGAAAAGCATGCTAAATTGAAGTTAAATAGTTTTTGGGACATGTAATTGTCTGATCATTTCTACATAGGCGAGATTATAAAAAAATATAATTTAAATGTTATGCTGACAATTTTGTTTAGTTTAGCGTCCTTCATGAATTCAAGAATCCAATTTTTAGCCTTCATTAACATTAGAATTCAGATTACGCTATAAAATTGCCTTCGTTCCCGCTTATCGAAAACATACTAACTAGTTTAACTTTATGAAACCCTTCAGGAAATGCAACAAAAGGTATATTAAAGCAGTTCTGTCCCATTTCTCTAATATCACATTTTGCATTTCAATACACTAAACAGACATTCATAGTAATATTTACGGAATAAGATAAGCGATATTCGGCCCCCGTCTAGTCTGCCCGTTTCTCCTGCTGTAAAGACTCAAACCTTAATCAGTCATGAGTCTCGTCTTAGATTCAGGAGCCGTATGTCTATCCCATACATGTTTAATACCCTCACTGTATTACCCTCTACCACTTCTGCAGGGAGGCTTTTCCATTTATCTACCACCCTCAGTAAAGTAAAACTCCCTTACATCTAATATCATATGTATTAGAAGTTCGCCTTCTGAATGTACCATAAGGGAAGCCATCTTAACGTCCTGTTCTGAGGATAGGATTATTTCTGAAAAAAAATTCATTCTCTCCTGACAACTCTCCATTAAGCGAATAAATCTCTTTGAAGAAATAGACATATGAGGTTCAGTTCAATGACCCATCAAAAATGATTTCCGAAAATGAAGATACGCATTTAGGGAACATAAAGCCCGGCATGCACTGATTTCAAGTCTATACCATATATGCATCTGAAAAGGTTAAAGGAAAACATCTATGGAGGTTGTTGCCACACAAGAAGCTCATTATAGCTAATTTTGTATAGCCGGTAGTATATTTTTATGTACGCTGATGCTTTAATGTCTCTATACCCTTGTGTTGAATGTATATATTTGTTTAGTATTTACTGCTTCTAATCTACTGTATAGCAAGATTCTTAAAAAGACCGGTCTAATGTCCATTCCTGGGAAGTATCTGGCTCCAGATACCCGAAGCTCACCCTTGATGTTTGTAGGAGGTCCCGTTGGCATCTGTGGGTGGTCCCACTGACTTTGCCGGTGGTCCGGCTGATGTCGATGGGCGGTCCCGCTGAAGGGGAAATGGGTGGGGAGTGGGGTATGCCGCAACGCCGCTCCTGTGACCTGGATATTCCCTGTAGTTCCCAGAGAGTTCCTAGGTTTGCCAATTTCCCATTCAACAAAAAAATGCTTATTAAAGGACTTTAATATTTTTTTCCTGCAAAATAAATATATAAAATAAATTAAATCAACCTTGCCCTCCCTTTATATTTGGGCTGGATAGAGAAAGATCCATGATCTCCTCAGTTGACCCTGCTCCTCCAGCGAGGCAGTCCAGTCCACTTCTGGAGAGAGCTGGCAGGGTGACAGACTCCACAAATCATGGTGGCAGACACCTTGCCAACCTCTGCCCCCTGATACACTATATAAGTGTGGGGAGCGCGAGGGGCATCCTTACTGGCGTGTTGTCTCCTTCTTTGTCACTTGTTTAGTTAGAATCATTCTGCGGTGTTGCTGTATTTTACCCCGACAACCAGAACGGCTGCCTGTTTGTTGCTGTCTTAGAGTGCAAGGAAGGCGACAACGATGGCCACCGACCTCCCACTCTACCTGGTCCCCCATACGGCGAACCCTTGGAAGAAGTTGTTTTCTATTGATTTCGGTTTCATTTTGTAAAAAGTTTTTAAAAATCCCCCATGGCTACTTGCGATTGTAGACAGGGAGACGGATAGCAAAACATGCATTTCCCACCGCCATTAACAACAATTAAAATCTTAGACGGGTCGTTCAATCAAGCCCCGGGGAGAGATCTCCCCTTCCAGATTAATGTTACATCATGCCTTATCGTTATTAATATGGAATAACACAATGACCAGCCATTTTTAATACTGTCTTCTATGGAAGCCCTCAGCGTTCATGAAGTGCTCTGTACAATAGAAAGTGATAAAATATTAAATGAAAATAAATTTAAATAAGAAATCTTGCACGGTTAGAACCGCCATCGATTCATTTTTGAAGACGTCAAAATCCAGGGTTTTCTATAATATATTTTGGCTTTTTTTTTCCCCCTGTGATTGGACGACACAGTTTTATTTACACGGGTTTGAATTAATTAAAGTAATGTTAACCCAGCAGAGAAAATAAGTAACACATACAACCTAACGACACTAAACAACATCAGCAGAAAGACCAGCCAAGATAATTGCGCATAAATTGTGATCTAAAGATTTATCCGGCAATCTGACACTTATTTGCAAACTCAGTGAGAACAATTAATTGAAGATAATTGGTACAAGGGAATATATGATACTAATTACTAAATGTGCACATCTCAAGCAAACGATAATTGCGCTGACAGTTATTGAACTGAAGTACAAAGTTTAAGAATGCGAAAATATGAAAATGCATATTAATGGTTTGAATCAAATATCTGGGGTTTTTTTCTACTAATATTTGGAAATGTGTAATTTGTGTTGCTTAAGAGTAAATATGTCGATTAAAGAAAAGAAAAAAAAACCCTCATGTTTTATGTTATTTTAATTGTATATTTAAGCGTGTGTGAAATATTTATTTCTTTGGGGTGGAAAAGATCAGAATGAGTATATTGGAGAAAGGGCTGTTCTGAATTAATGGACGTGATTCTACAGGCCTGTCTAAACCTGAACTGGTTTTGCTGTTCAGAAACCGGATCCTTGTGGGCTTAGAGGTAACCTAAGGAAGTTTTATTTCACTGAGAGGTTAGTAGATAAAAGGAATAGCCTCCCAGCAGAAGTGGTAGAGACTAATACAGCTAAGGAAACTTTACAAAATCACAGAGTAGGCATACGGCTCCTGAATCTAAGACGGTTAACACACTGTTAAAATGAAGTACTAACATTCGGCACTTACGCAGATGAGTCTAAATACACTTTAACCCTAATTACTGGCATCTCATTGCCTGATGAAATGTAATATATGAGCTTTCTAATACAATAGGGAATAGTGAAGGTTAGCGATTAAACGAGTGCCAGCCGTGCAAGGGTTAAGTAAGAAAAAAGACCTGTTCCACCGTCTACCGTTTCGTGGGCGTACCAGATCAAAATATCAATGGCGCAAATGGGTTAAATTGCATCCACATAAGAAGACTTTCAGCAATGAAGATTGACAGACAGACAGACTCTATGCTAGTTGATGGTGGAAAGTTAAAGGCACAGTCTTGTGCCCCATGAAAAATGTATATATATTGTGGCAAGGTAACTGAGTCTGTGTACATCAGTAGCAGGTTAGAACGCTCATTATTCCCAGCATGAGGGGGTTAATTACTGGGAGGTCGGCAGGTGGAGCTAATTTACCTGCACTCAGGTGTTTAAGGGGCGGTCGTTACAGGCATTAGTTGTCTGAGAACAGAGAGAGAGGAAGTCAAGCCAGAGGCTCTCAGACTTTATGAAGGTACGGTCCAGAGATACTGTGTTGTACTGTTACTTTTATGACTGGGACTGGGTTAGCTGGCCGTTTAGTTAGTGAGGCAAAGAACCTTGTATTGTACTCCAAGATGGAGTAGGATTTGTTTTTGTTTTGGTTTATTTATTTAACCCTGTGAAGTGCAACACTGTGGACCTTACAGCAAGCTGAAAATAAACTACATTGTGCTTTTATTCCTGCTGGTGTCTGGAGTTTCTTGTTTTGATCGGGCCATCCTGCCACAAGTGGTGTCAGAAGTGGGATATACTGTTTGAACCCTGAATAAACACGGAGGATGTTTTAAAGGCCCTCCTGCATGCTACTACAGTGCAACAGGAAACCAACCGGCTGATAACTGCTCAGATGGGAGCTATGATGGAAGCACAGCAAGAGGACAGGATTGTCCTAAAAGAGATTGTACAGCAGCTCTCCAAAACTACCACAGATGAACAGAGTGGCAGTCCAAAACCAATCCTACTCCATCTTGGAGACTAACTATACGAGGTTCTTTACCTCACTAACTAACCGGCCAGCTAACCCAGTCCCAGTCATAAAAGTAATAGTAACAGCACAACACCGTATCTCTGGACCGGACCTTTATAAAGTCTGAGGGCCTCCGGCTTGACTGCCTCTCTCTCTCTCTGTTCTCAGACAACTAATGCCTGTAACGACCGCCCTTTAAACACCTGAGTGCAGGTAAATTAGCTCCACCTGCCGACCTCCCAGTAATTAACCCCCTCATGCTGGGAATAATGAGCGTTCTAACCTGCTACTGATGTACACAGACTCAGTTACCTTGCCACAATATATATATATATATGGACACCTGACCATTACACCAACAGGGACTTTGATGACATCACATTCTAAATGCATACACATTAATATGAAGTTGCCCCGCCCCCCTTTGCAGCTATAATGGCTTCCACTCATCTGGGAAGACTTTCCACAGGATTGTAGGGAGTTTCTGTGGGATTTTTGCCCGTTCATTCAGTAGAGTGTTTGTGAGGTCAGGCGCTGATGTTGGACGAGACACCCGGCTCGCAATCTCCGTTCCAGTTCATCCCAAAACTGTTCGATGGGGTCGAGGTCGGGGCTCTGTGCGGCCGGTCAAGTTCTTCCACAACAAACTCATCCAACCATGTCTTTATGGAGCTTGATTTGTGTGCCACTATAGAAACAAAAGTATTGAGGAACACCTTAATTATGGAAATCAGGATTTGGGCGCCTTACTTAATGCTTTCAATTCTCTGCTTCCAACTTTGTGGGAACAGTTTGGGGGAAAGGCCCTTCTCTGTTCCAGCATGACAGCGCCCCGGCACACGAAGCAAGTTCCCTAAGACATGGTCGGACGATTTTGGTGTGGAAGAACTTGGCCGCCCGCAGAGACCATGACCTCAACCAATACACATATTTCCTGTTACTATACAGCTCGAGATAATAATACTACTCGCACTTTACTTGTTCTCTATACACGCCAGGAAAACTAAATGCAATAAGGGGGACAATTGCGCATTTCTATAAATATTAAAGACACATAAATTATTTGTTCACAATATTTTTGGGGATCCCTGCTCTGTTTCCTACCGGAATATTATCCTGCATGCATTAAGCCATGGCCAGCTTTACCTCATCCTATACCATCAAGCGGTCAGCCGCTAATACCCAAGGGCAGAACCCCTGGGGAAACTCTGTTACCCTGCGACTAGACTCCATTAAGTAGACCTGACCCCCCCTATTGCCATTCATTAAAATATTAAGTAATTCATGATGATAGCTCTGGTATTTGTCTATGATGTAAATCCAACTGTAATTATCCCCAAAACAGATATTTGTACCATAAATCATTTAAAATATCTGGCATTGAGAGAAACAATATATGTAATAAATGCGATTATGCCAATCTTACTTTTGTTGATATTTGGTTTAAATTATCCATATGGCGTGTGCATAATCGTGAGTCCTATCGCCGTAACTTGGGACACAAGCTATTTCAAGCAAACGCATCTGGTGACTTCTAGTCATCTTTAATCAGGAAAGCAGGTTGCTGCTATGCCAAATATTTTGTATTTGTTTTTTTCTCTTTTGCCAGGATCATTTAATGTCACTGCTTATAAGTATGACTATTTGCCAAGTTTACTAAAATTTATTTTTTACTAAAAAAGGTAAAAAAAATATGTCAGCTACAGAAAAAACACAGCGTCAAGAAGTGAGGGAAGGAAGATATGAAGTGAGGGAAGAAAGCAATAGATGGAGTGGGAGAAGAAAGCAATGGATGGAGCGAGGGAAGGAAGGAAACATTGGCGCAAAGGAAGGAAGAAAGGAAGGAATGGAGCGAGGGAAGGAAGGAATGGAGCGAGGGAAGGAATGAAGCGAGGGAGGGAAGGAAGGGATGGAGTGAGGGAAGGCAGGAGGGATGGAGAAAGGCAGGAGGGAAGGGGTGGAGCGAGGGAAGGCAGGAAGGAAGGAATGGAGCGAGGGAAGGAAGGAATGGAGCAAGGGAAAGAAGGAATGAAGGGAGGGAGGGAAGGAAGGGATGGAGCGACGGAAGGCAGAAGGAATGGGAGAAAGGCAGGAGGGAAGGGATGGAGCGAGGGAAGGCAGCAAGGAAGGGAGAAAGGCAGGAACGAAGAGATGGTGTGAGGGAAGGCATGACAGATGTAGCTTCGACTCACGGGCCAGGCTCAGCTCAGTTGCTTAATTAAATAAAAACACCAACACACAAGATGGGTTTGAAAAGGCCACAGCCGTTTTATTTAACAGTCATTGTCCTGTAAAACCTGAAATAATAAACATAGATGCGTTAACAGAGACAATGACGTAACCAAAACCAACCTAGCTTGCCAAGTTATCCAGGTACCATACCACACACCAATTTTGGGAGGGGACATACCAGGATGCCCCAACCCGGACCTGAGGTTCCAAGCACCACTCCTTGCAAGGAACCTCCCACCGGTTATGACCACCAAGGATCATACCACCACATTAACCCCTTGGATACCTGGCAAGCTACCGCCCACGACTGTGACTATTGCAGCAACACCATACCACACACCAATTTGGGAGGGGACATACCAGGATGCCCCAACCCGGACCTGAGGTTCCGAGCACCACTCCTTGCAAGGAACCTCCCACCGGTTATGACCACCAATGATCATACCACCACATTAACCCCTTGGATGCCTGGCAAGCTACTGCCCACAACTGGGACTAATGCAGCAACACCACGCCACAAACTCAACCACATAAGGGGAGGGAGGGTGGGACAAACAACACCAGGTAAGGTTAAACAAAATGGATCCTTACCCCTGTGATCACCAAACTTAAATATCCTCCTACCAAAACTCCTCCCCTAAAATCCACAATTCCTGCCTTAGCCTAGCCCTGCTCAGCACTCTGTCAGGGCCCACTCTAGTCCATTCTGGCCCCCGTGGGCTTCAGGAACGAAGGGATGGCGTGAGGGAAGGAAGAAAGGAATGGAGTAAAGGAAGGAAAGGCGGGGGGATATAGCTTACAAACTAAGATATGTACTTGTTTGTATCCTTCTTTGGTTTTTATGAACATATTATTACTGGACATCATCTTACTATACCTTGGTAAAAAGTGATATGCATTGATTTTCATCTGTTAAATGCTCTATATAATGCATAGGGGTAGGTGAGCCAACAGTGGATTAGAATTACCAACAAATACAGTAAACCAGTGGATTGAACGATTGAGTGATGTGGTGCTTTTTTTTTGCAACCTACATGTACGCGAAAAACTTTCTCATTGTTTCAACTTTGGGCGTTTTCACATGATTTTGTTTTGCACCAACAGACTGGAATCCCAAAAAACGAAAAACAAATTATGTTACTTCCTTTTGCACAGACGGACTGGAAGCCAAAAGACAAAAAAAAAAAAAAAAGATTAAGGGCATTGGTTTTTTTTGCTTATTTTGCCTCGTTGTTTTGCTTGACTCCATGTTGTGTGCAATTCAAGCATGTGAGGTTCCATGGTGCAATGGTTACCACTCTGTACTCTGAATCCCGCAATCTGAGTCCAAATCTCTGTGGAATTTTATAACATTTGTCCCACAGCGTGAAATTTTCAGCACTTTCTGAGTCGTCTCAAGTTTTCACACTTGAATACTAAAAAACAAACAAAAAAACCGAGGCATCGGTTTCTGCTTATTTCGCCTCATTGTTTTTCGCTCGGCCTGTGTTATGTGTGATTTTCTTGCGTGTGAAGGTCCCACTCTGGATGAACATAGTTTTAACTATTAATCACACCGTTTCCTGTCACGAATGATCTTGATGTGTAAGTAATATTCCACTTCCTGTTGTAAGAAGTCGGACGCAGGCTCTCGGGATAAAGATTTACAAACCCTGGCAATCTATAGTCAAAATTATTGATATCTCGCAGTTACTCTAAACTTGGGCCTAACATTTGACTTGTCGAGTCTTCTTGTATATTTATGGGAATTATGTGCAAATTTATTATATTAATGTAATTTTTCCCCTGAAGGATTAATACTATTACGTGTACGTAGCAGTTACATGCAACAGTGAAGCCACTATTTTGGCCCTCACGTGAGTCCATACTGGTGCGTTCAAGGGCCTTAGTATGGTGAACCGGAACCATTGACCGTTGACGGGGTTTCCACGCGCTACACACATCTAATAATCTTTATATATGCACACAACATTATTTATGCATAACTGCACATCGATGAGCATTTTTTGGGAAAAATGTGATTTTGCAAAAACTTATCAAAATTATTTTAAGATTTTTTTTATTTTTTTTTATCATTCTTTAACCGCGAATAATTTTTAATAATGATTCCTGACATTTAAATTATATTACGAATAATAATCTTTTTAATATACTTTCTTCTTGGGATTAACCTAGCAGGCAGGGCATGGGATCGATTTATTGGTATTTTGTAAGGGTGTATTTGTATTCGATGAAAGAAAAAAGGTTTTTACGCAAGACATATAACCAAAAGCCCATCAATGAATGATAAAAGAGAAAGAATTAAAGAATTAAAAGGAATATATCATCACAAAAACGATAAACTATCTACATTGTCCCAAATGTACATGGTAGACAGTAGTACTGTGAATATGGCACAAAATAAGTCTTTTTTGTTGCATAAGTAGTGACTTATACATCATTTCTTTAATTAGTATCTTGATATCTCTGGCTCTCCTGGGATGAAGGACCCAGACACGGAAGAAAAGGCAGCTGCAGCTACAGAGCTGTAGCTTCTACTTCAGACACAGGCTTTTTATTTACTTATTTATTTTTTTCTTTTGAAGAATGCGTATCAAAGTACTCACAGAGTCTTTCGTGGAGCTGTCAGAGACAAACTGTCTCTTCCAATATTAAGTTTCTCGATTTAAAGTGTAGACTCCTCCAGGGTTGCTCATAAATGCGCTTGGCAAAAATAAAATAAAATAAAATAAAAAAACAATTCCGAAGAAGAAAATATGAAGCAAGTGTTGATTTATACTGATAAAAAAAAAGTCATGTTATAAAATAAACACTATTCAGCTGAGCAGCTATCTGTCTTAAAGAGTTTCTAATCATTAGTAATTTAGTTTTGCTGGATTAATGCTAATATTTTAATGTGATGATTCCTGGGCAGACGCGCTTCATTGAACTCTAAATGAAAGGCTTCTGCTTTTCTTGCCAAATCACAAGAAACTACTAATGACGCCAATTAAGTATTATACATGTCATTTGCTCTTGTTTGTTAACTGAAGTCAATAAAAAGTGACAGAGACCCGGTGCCATTTAACGGGAATTTTTTTTTAACATAACGTTAAAAGTGTTATTTGGAAGCTTTCTTAAGAAGATGAGCTTTCAGGACCTCGGGAATCTGATCTCAAAATGGAAAAATAGACCTCTGATGTCCCGAAGGTTAATGCGACTGCACGTATTTTAGTGTTGGTTCGTTTCAATAAAAGGAATCTCCTGCGACTTCATCTTCTCTCGGGCCAATACAGCTACATCCATATTCCTCATAAAGACTACCAGCCATCCAATGAACTTTAATGCACTTGATTGTTGCGTTGCCCCTTTGAATTTTCATGGTGTTCCGTCTTCAAATGTATGGGGGGGGTTGCAAAATCTCCCATATCAGTGGGCTCCAAAACAGCCAATCAATGGGCAGAATTGTCAGATCACAGACGAGTCTGGCAACTGAAGCAGTAGGGCTGCAGTTTCTACCTCAGATACCTCTCACAGAGGGTTAGAGTCACTCACCCAGTCCTTAAATGTGTATTCTTCTTTACAGGGGGCTTCAGGACATTAGACTGAGCCTTTAAGAAAGACTAATATAAAACATTATAGATTTTTTTTTAATATTAAGAATATTATTTTTAGATTAATTATAGTATTATTACCGAAAATGTCATTAAAGATACCTAGAGAATACCTAAATAGATAAAAAAATATATTTTATAGATTATTATGTGTATTTTAAAAACATGAAGTGAGAATATTGTCAAGGGATTGAGAAAGAATATGCAACAAAAAAACACAGAATATATAATGCAGAACTCCATCTGTTTTATTTTTTTAATTTATTTTCAGTTAGAGGTCCCCTGAAAAAAACCATTATATTATTTTTATTATTGTTTATTAATTTATAAAGTGCCATTATATTCCAGAGCACTGTATATATTTGAATACACAACAGCAACTTGATTTCCACCCTAACTCAACTGCAATAAGCTTCATACAATTTCATTAAAAAATGTAAATCCAAAAAATATGAAAATATGGTCAACTTTTGAATAATGTAAAAATCGCCAGGAAGGATAAGCAAGGAGCAGTCATGTTTTTGTAAAATCACAGACTCTTGTATTCTGTAGGGTACTTTACTTATCATGTTATAACAAATTCATTCTCACTGGCTTAATTTTTTTTTGTTATTATTATTATTACTATATTATTATTTCATTTTAATTATAAAATGCCTGTAAGTTCCATTGCGGAATTGCAAAGATGGGAGAATACAACTTAACAAAAAACATCAACAAACAATACATACTGGGACAAAAAAGGACTTCAGCTTCAGCTTGGGTTCCACTTAGCAATCTTTTGGGACCACTCTTACAACATTGACCAACATTTTAATCAACGTTAAGTCCAAGCTTCATTACCCTTTGCCAATGGACCTCTCTGATGCTTTTGACCCTATGGACGTCGCTCGCCATCAAACCATTTTCAGTCTTGGTCTCTGTGACACTGTCCTGTTTTGGATCTCATCCTAATGCTGATCACACTTTCAGTGCCTCTTTTCCCATTCTATTTCCAAAAACTGCGCGTACATCTAAAAAAACACGTTGCTTGTACGATTCAGTCTCAGCTGGTCTCATTCTTACCCATCTCACTCTCTTGGAATCCATCATGAATGCTGCCCGTGACTAATCGCCATCTTTGGGAGCGAAACGCGTAAGGCGTTCGCCTATGGGGGTGACTGATCCCTCACCGAGAGAATCCAAATGAGGTAAATAAACTTACATATTCACAAACATTACTTTGTCTGAATATTATTTTCTGTTGAGGACCCTAATTCTGTTGTTTGGTTTTGAAGCTTATGTTTCTTACCCATCGCTCTACTAACCCCTCACGCTTCCATCAACTTCTTCCCTCGATGCCTGAATGCCTCATTATTCAACGTAAGATCCTGAATTTCATACATGAAGCTGTTCATAATCGCTATGTTAGAGCAGGGGACAGGAGATCATCAGATGAGCGGGGGGGAACGGTTATGTAGGGGACCCATTATGAACAGCTTCATGTATGAAAGTCAGAATTTTAGGTTGAATAATATTATCAACTTAAATAATGTTCACAGCTACAGTATGCATTTTCATCTCTTGTGTAATCCATGCATTTAATAAATATTGACCCTAATTCTCAAAAATATTTATTGTATGCTCACCATATTTTTTCCCCACTTTTTTTTTTTTTTTTACATTTCAGTATGAAAACCCCCTGCCATCTTGCTACCTTATCACATGGTTTAAATTGCTGCCAGGCATATTTTTTTGTTATAGAGAACCTCTAAGGCTGTAAACAACATCTAGCACTACAGGGTCAGCATCCCGTCTGCTAAAACAACTCATGGAGAGTCCTGGAAGTGGCTGACGGGAGGATTTCAATGCAGTTTGCACTGAGGGGACTGTGGGAATTAGAGGGGAATTTGCATAAACTGCCCTGGCTGTGCCGCTGATGAATGTTGGAGCTGGAAAACATAAATCTGATGAAATTAAAAATGAAACATTAAATAAGTTTTTTTTTAAAAAAACACTAGTGATAGATGGTTTTCATCTTGTGTTCAATTATGATTTTTTTCTCACATTAAAAATTAAACATAATGATTGCCTTCTGGTTTCGGTTGCTTTGTCTCATTTCCATGTCAAGGGTTAAAATGCTGCATTCAGGCATTAAAGATTCATTAGCCTGTAATGAAACAGTGAATAGTTAGCCTTCTGCTGTATTTCACACACACACACACACACACACATATATATATATATATATATATATAGTGAGCGTAGTAGTTTTGCTGTTCCATTTATATGGTGTGTAAAAAAATGCCATTCATGTAGGACAGAGTAGAAAAAATCTATAATGTCTTGATTTCCTGTTCAATGATCGACCAAAATTATTGTTCTAATTTTCACAACCAAGCGTAGCTTGATTACCGCGAATATAGTTTGTGAGTAGTCTTGTAATTTATGCCTGCCCCATGGATTTAACCTCTCTCTTGCCTTTGGCGTGTTCCCACCTCTTTTCAAACATGCCTTAATCTATTTCATTTTAGATAGACTTTATCTAGAACCCACATACCAATACTGCCGTCTTGCGCCCTCTCTGGTCGGGGGCAAGATGGCAGAATGGGAACGTTTAATCTACAATCGCCTATGCTTTCTTTCCTCTACTTTCCTCTGCTTTTGGGCTTTTCAAATTCGATGGAGACCACCTTCAATCAAATTACTATCGATTTCCACGGTGGTAAAATGAAAGGTCACTTCTCCTTACTGAGTAAGTCCTTACTCCGCAGACTTTGATGGTACCCCTTTTTCGTTTCCTATTGTTCTTGGAAATTTACGAATTACTAATACAACACTAACCCATTCCCCTATGACACCCTGTTTGCATTATCCCTACTCCCTACTTACTGGCATCCTTCTATCCCACATTCTGAACATCCCTACCAAACTAATTTTCTTAACTCATCACTCTTCGTTTGTGCTCCACTGTGCCAGTCCCTCAATAATATTTAAACCCCTGACTCGTATCTCCTAAACCCCCTTATATCACTGCTCTTATATTAACATAATCTCCTTACCGCCCTCTGAGCTTTATTCAGAGTTTACAATCCATCCTATTAATACCCACAATCTGCATTCAAGGTTCTTCCCACCGTGGAGATCTCCATCCCATTCACTGCTGCTCCACATCATCCTCACTACAATCAAGTCATGCTCATCCCTGTGCCCTTCCGCCTCAACTTCCTAGTAGATTGCACTTTTACAAGAGAGGAGCCCTCTTCTCCTTCTGGAAAGGAACCAGAACTGTAGGGTGACCATTTCCCCCCTCCCCCAAGAACCATTAATGATACATAGGGAGAGTTTGCATTAGAGTGTAGTCTCAACTCACACCCTAATTCATTATGAAGGCCCAATGCAGGCATGTTTCTCCAACAAGTAAAGTTGAGCGTACCCTACATAACATATGGTTTAATGGGTCACTGACCGCCCCCCCAATGCCCCTCTTTTCTAGGAGCTCAAAGTGTTTGTTGGGTATGAAGGTATCACAGTGTTCTAAGACCCTATAAGTCACAACATGCATAGAATCAGCAAGATATGGCTTTATAGCTCAAATTTTGTACCAAAAATGAATTATTCTAAAGGCCTTACTCTATTAATAGCTACCAACCATAATGTCACATGAAAGTTCTTTCTAAGGCTGTGCTCTCTAGTTACACCATTAACTATACTCCTAAAACCAAGTGGCCCTGTATGACCCTTTGGAGTGGTGGGTGGTTTGAGACTACAGTTATCGTAATTTCATACAAACGGATCATTTTGAATTTTTTTAACCCAATGTTGAGTATTTTTTTTTTTTTTAGTTGATTGTAACAAAAAAAAAATCCTGGTTCAAAAAGTTTGATTAGTGTAGTCCAATATACTGTTATTCCTCTAAAAACATATTCACCGGGGTTCGATAAATGTTCATCTGAAAGAAGGAATTAAAAAAATGTGATGTGTTGTGATTAACAAAGATGAAAACCAGTACTGTGAAACATTTAAAAGAATCTCATTACAAGCTTCAGTACACAATTAGTAAAAAGCTTGTGAGCAAGTATTTGCATGACCTGTATCTCATGGGAAATAAGGAAATACGTGAAGCATAAAAAATGTTATGCTTAATTTAAAAATTACCAGAGCCCAAACATTTACCTGCTTCCTCGTTCTTATTTATTTATTTATTTTAAATAAAAATAATGTATATAGGGTCATCGACTAAAATAGCTGAAACGGAAATAATACCTAACAGAAAATCAAAAAATGTGTACCTATCATGACCTTTTCTGTAATTTTTAATTAATTATTCCCTTTACTTTGATTACTGTAATTTCAAGAGTTCTGTTACTGTCACTTTCTTTGCGAACGAATTAAATCGATTTGCCAGTCAAGGTGTTTTCTACCAGAGCAGTTTTAACCAACATATAACTAACATGGAAAAGGTAATATATATATATATATATATATATATATATATATATATATATATATATATATATATATATATATATAGAAAGTTCGATACAAATCGTACTAAATAATAAAAATGGATGAAATATTTATTTTTTAATTGTGAAGATACTGCTGGCCATTTTCTTGTCACTATTTCTCCAAATATTTGAGGAGAAAAGGTGATTTTTTAAAATAAAAAAAAAGAAACAAATGTATGGATGTTTTGATCTTCATTGTTCACCGTGGGATGTATGACCATAAAAATATTATAGAGTGATCTCATGTGTTTGGATAGTAACATTTAATGGCAATATATTAATCCTTTTTTTTTAAGATATCCACCATTAAAGGTTTTAACCTCTTATAAACATACCTGGGATGTTGTGTGCTCCAGCTACCCGGAGCCTACCCTTGCGAGAGAGGACAGGACTGGATTGAGCTGTTATGAGTCCTCCATATACAACATTGAAATCATGATTAATGCTGTTAGCGGTAAGGATGTTGTCGCTACCATTTACCATCATTATCCCCTTAAGGACAATGGGCGGTCCCTAAACCCATTGAAAACAATGCATTTTGAGCCCGTACATGTACGGGCTTTGTCATTAAGGGGTTAAAATGCTACTAAATCCAACCTCTTGAGTTGTCCTCAGACCAAGCACTGCAGTGGCCGGTGTTTCTATTGCAAACGACTGTAAGTTAGTTTCAGATCCTCTATATGCACACTTTGTATACCAGAGCCCAATAATGTCCAGGCCGTCTCCTCCATACCAGCTGTAAGTCATTACAGAGGAACTTGCGATGCATGTGACCTGGCACCCAACTTACCTGTGCTCTTGTGTCCAATTTGAACTTGACAGGGACCTTAGAAGTCCCTACTTGTAAGATGACCACTGCCTAATCTGTGTGTCCCTCCAAGACGCAAAGTATACATTATCTGGGAGCTGACTGTCACATGAATCTATATTGTTATTAACATCATCTGTAGCATACACCGGTCGTGGCTGCGGCTTCATAGTGTTTATTCCTCTACGAGACACTCTGGCAAATTGTCCTCTCTTTCCTGCATTTAGCGTATGTTTGACCCGTTTCCAGGCGTAAGGTGTCTCTGTTATGTATGCTTCCACAACATGCACAGGTTGTTTCTGTGTCTCTTGCTCTTGTTGTTTTTCTGTTCTATAATTGCCAGATTGCTTTTCAATTGCACCGATCTGATGTTGCGGCCCTCCCATCACCTTCAAGTCGTGTTTGACTTCTCAAGTGCCCTTGTGATTCTTACAGCTTCTTACAGCTGTGTGATTCTTACAGCTTTTTAAATCTCCCTCAGAAAGTCACTTCTTCCCGCACTTTCTTGGCCTGCCAATTAATAGCATGTCCTCTGAGGATATACTTTCACTTGCACGCCATGCTCTGCATACATCTCGATCCGCTTGGCCCACACAGATCAGGGCTCCCTCCATTCTAAATACAGGGGAGGCATGTTCTTTGTGGTAGTGCTGCTGGCTGCCATTTTTCTGTGCGTCCCAGTACTGGTACCATGTGTTGTTTACTTACACGATATAGAAAGACCATTAGTGAGGTTAAACAGGAGAATCTTTCTTCTTTCTTCTTCACACAACTATTTCCTGTCCTCCAACAATATCCTGTTCCAGGTCACATGCCAATTTAAGGTAAAGCAGTAATCCAACAAATTATTCTACTGGTGTCACATTGCTGTAAACTTCTATGGTATCTCCACAGGGTGCAAAGCCTGTGGTGGACTACTTTACGTAACTTTCTTGTGGACTACTTTACTTAACACAAGTACACCTTGTGTGGTCAAACTATGCCCTCACCTTTTACTTTTTTTTGGCCCACGGAAAAAGTCCATGAAACAAATTAAAAAAAAGAAGCCTGACGCAAAGAAAAAAGACCGCTTGCTTGGCGTGTTGGCCAACTTTCATTCTTCCATTGACAATAGACAATGTTGAGCTCAAAACAACCAAGTGATTAAGTACAGAAAAGTCTTATTTGACAACCCATGTTGAGATTAATTTACAAAAACATATATCCTGTTAAACAGAGCATGCCACTTAGCACGTGCATCACACTTCTCTTTTTTAAGCACACAGAATACAGTCAGATACAGATTTGATTTCATATCCTATTTAAGTTTTTTTCTCCCCCCCGTGGGCTTCAGGTTACACTTATGGACGGTCCTCCAGAACGCAGGACTGGAAAATAGTCTGCTGAGGTATCTATAACAATTTAACAAATATTAAAGTGTGATCACTGATGTGAAAACCTTCCTAATTGCCACCTATGTTAATGCATCTCTTCAAGTGAATCACTGCACTTAATAATAATTATAAGTTTTCATTAAGAAACTACTCGTAATTACAAGAGAAGTTAAGAAAAAAATGAGATGTTCTCAGTAGAGACATGACTTTCTTGTTAACGAGATACTTAAGATAGCATGAAAATCTTATTTCTGTTGATCATTGCTCTGGGCTAATATGGTTGTAGAAATTGGTGTCACCTGGAGCATTTTATGGACAATATCAGTGTCAGGAACTGGGCAAGCAGGTTGGGTAGGAGCCCAATTGCAGGGGATACTAAGGGCTCTGTCTGTACCCCTTGATGCATCATGATGGACAGGTATGTACAGACATGCATACAACAGACAGAAAAGCAGGACTGGAATCAAAGAATAAAGGGGAACTGTAGTGAGGATAGAGGAACTGTAGCGAGGACATGGGAACTCAGAGTGGCAGGGCACACGGCTTGGTAGCCCTCAGGCAGGGCACATGGCATGGTAGCCCTCAGGCAGGGCACATGGCATGGTAGCCCTCAGGCAGGGCACATGGCTTGGAACCCTGACAATTAGATTAGATTAGAATAAAATCACGTCAATAGTAGGTTTTGAGGCAGGAATTAAGAGCCTACAGGACTTTTTAGCTTTCGTTAGGAATGTGTACCTGGGTTCTTCTCAATAAGGAACTTATCAGTGGGAGATTGAATTGATCTTGGAGCAACTTGAGGAACATCAAAATTGTTGAGTTATATCTGCCATAGTCTCTTCGCATTGGTGTATTTTACCTTAGTAGGTCTTCACTGAATTTTCCCTGTCAAGTGACCTAAAACCCAGTACTCAATTAATTCAGACCCACGTACGCCTTTTAAAATAAGATAGGTCGCTATGGAACAAATTGAATCCCTAATGGATTTTTGTTTGCAAATTGAGATTCCCATTGTGGAAAAGCTCCAGAAGCCAGTACATACAATGAACCAGATACAATCACGAAATAGAAACACAGCCAAAGCAAAGTGTGATCTGGCACCAGTGAAAACCATCAGCATAAATCTGGTTATTAGAAAAATCAGGTTTTTAGAATTTTAATTGAACTACATGATTTTCTAACGTCAGGGTGACTCGTAAACAAAACAGTTGTAAATTGCACTTTGATTTTGTCTGAATACTGTGAACAATCAATAGAACGTCTTAGACTTACTCATGTTAGGTTTTTTTTATCGTATCGATTGAGTGCTTCAACGATGCACTTCGAAGATATTGTTCGGCCAACTTTTTTTTTTTTTTTTTTTAACGTTAAAGCTTTTCCAGGATCAACAAAAGTGAGATCAGATCTGGAAATCACAGCTTGAATCGCCTATCCGAGTGAAGTCATGCAGAAAATGAAACGTATCTGGCAGAACAAGACTGTGGACAGGGTGACGCGACAAACGGATGGAAAAGGGCAAGTAAAAAAAAAAAGAGAGAAAAAATGTGCGGAAAAAGAAATAGCCGGCCAGGGGCTGGCGTCATGGTGGGATAAGACAGCATGTATGTATAGTGAATGGGAAGTCAATGGTTTCAAGGGAGATTTGGACTGGAAACAAGAATGTTTTGCAAAATCTGCTTAGTCTATTAATAATCTATATGTTTTATCTGTGTGTATAGATATAGAGACTAGCTTACTACAAGAGCTACTTCAAAATACAAAAATATAACAATCTTAATATGTCTTAAAGACAGGAACATTGCATTAACTCAAACATACAGACAAAATGATATAGACAGACAGAAAGCTTTCATAGATCGACACATTGTGCGTAGACAAATGTGCCAAATAATATTCACTAATGTGAGAGTTTGCAAGAGAGTTGTGTTGCAGGTCCTTAACTTCATCATTAGCCTTTGTTGAAGGGCCCCAATACTTGGTTCAGCAAGGGAACTAAGTGAAACCTTAAACTTGGATCAGCAACAACAACGTAGCAATTGGAACACAGGAGTGATGGGAGTGATAAAGGGCCGATTGGAACAGAGGAGTGAATGGGCGTGCATAAGGGGCATGGAAACACAGGAGTGATGGGAGTGATAAAAGGGCTATTGGATACACAGGGAGGTGATGGGAGTGATAAGGGACCATTGGAACAACAGGAGTGATGGAGTGAATAAGGGGCCATCTTGGAACACAGGAAGTGAAGGGAGTGATTAAGGGACGCATTGAGAGCACAGGAAGTGGATGGGAGTGATAAAGGGCCCATTGCAACACAGGAGTGATGGGAGTGATAAAGGGCCTTGGCAAACACTCGGAGTGCACTCAGTAGAGTAGGGTGACATAACAGGCGGACTCTGAGAGCATGACATAGACTTGCGTGAGTATATGAGTTAGTATTATTATCAGATTCATGGAGATGAGGGGACACTCAGACAAACTCACAGAGAGTCTCGAGGTGGCAGATAAAGGGCCATTGGACACAGGAGTGCTATGGAGTGGGATACAAAGGGCGCGAGTGTGGAAACTGAGGGTATGGTATAGTCATTGAGAGTTGATGAATTTATTTCTTAATCGGAGGAGCCGTCGCCATATGAGGGGCATACTGATCGGAGTGGCAGATGTAGGACCATTGGCGAACACAGGGTAGAGGTTCAGATGACGGTATCGTGATGGGAGTTATATATTACAGCCCGAGCGATTGAAACACAGGAGTGATGGGAGTGATAGGGATCCATTGGAACACAGGAGTGATGGGAGTGATAAAGGGCCATGCAACACAGGAGTGATAGGGAGTGGATAAAGGGCCATTGGAAACAGGAGTGATGGTGTTATGATAAAGGCCGCGTTGGAAAAACAGGCAAGTGATGATGAAAGGGCCAATTGAACACAGGAGTGATGGAGTGATAAAGGGCCGCTGGATGACACAGGAGTGATGGAGTAGATAAAGGGCCATTGGAACACAGGAGGAATGGAGTGATAAAGGGCCATTGCACCACGACAGGGTCGCCAGAGAGTCGAGAGTTTGACTTATCTATATATGTCGTGTGGAGTGATAAAGGCCTCTGTACGCCTATAAAGAGATTCCATTCAAAATCAGCCGTTTCAAGCTACAATAGTCATTTACAACATTAACCCCGTCTGTGCTTGATTTCTGATCCATGTCATGTTATTTTAATAGACAAAATTTGCTTTTCTTTCAAAAACAAGGACATTTCTAAGCGACCCCAAAATTTTGAACAGTAATGTAAATCACTGAGATTTCTTCAGTCCCCACACCCATTGAATAAAACATTATACACAGACAGCTCAGGCCTCCATTCTGGAGAAACCTGCCATTGTTGGCTTTTTACATTGAATAGTGAAGAAGCTGGAAGTACAGTTCTCCTGCAAGCTCTCTTGACAACTCCTTCCTTAGTGAATCGATCCCCTTGACTTTATTACATATCATGAACAGCCAACTCCAGAGAGCTCCGGCTGCTTGAAGAGCTTGGTTGGCCCTGTATTTAGATCAGTGGGATTTCCTCACCCATTGAATTATGCATTGTACATGGCCAGCTGAGCCCTTCATGCCCGAGAAACCTGAGGCATTTTGGCCTTTCATAATGAACAATGAAGTGGGGGGGGGGGTTGGAACCACAACTCTCCTGCCATATTAACAAACGTATATGAAGAAGGCAATTAGGAATTTTGAAAAGGAAAACAGTTACATTTTTTTTTTTTTTTTGAAAAAGAAACCAACTAAAAAATTGCTCTACGGAAAGAAACAGCAGTTATGATGGCTAAAGATTTTGGGTTTTATTAAAACGATGTATATATGTTTTGTTCAGTAATAAAATATATGATTTAAATTTTACGTGTGAGAAAATATTTAAAATATATAATACATTATATGACCAAAAGTATGTGGACATCTGACGGTATATTTTATTTTATATATATATATATATATATACATATATATATATATCTATAATATATATCTATATATATATAATATATATATATATATATATAGACATATATATATATATATATATGTATATATAATATATGTATATATATATATATATATATATATATATGTATATATATAGTATATATATAATATATATATATATAATATATATATATATATATACTTTATTTACGCTACTGTTACTTGGTCAATGCAGCAGTTAGGATATAAATCGAATGTGTCTCTGCGTTTAGGTGTTCTGTGATTGTCCTAGTTATGTGACATTCCTACTAAAAATACTGTCAGGTTTGCACAGAAGTAGCCGAATCGCGGACAGCAGGAGCCGGCTGTGATTCCGAACCCCCCGCTGATATATCCTGCACATCAGAGAGGCTTCTCTCGCTTACTGATTCCGCTCTGGTACTCCGCTGAGCCGATGGACAGTGCAAATGCCGGAAATATCATCTCACCAAAAAGAGAAATAAATAAATATATAATTTTTTTTTTTGTGTATGCTTCTGGTTAGCATCCTCCACTGAACAGCAAGTACAATTATTATTATTATTATTGATATTATTATTATTATTATTATTATTATCTTTATTTATATCGACCCAACAATATCAGCCTGTCCTGTTTAATTTTGCGCGCTATATAATATTATCCATTCTTTTTCATAGCTATCCTCCGCCACAATGGGTAATCAATTCTCTGTATTACGATTAGATTAGATTTTTTTTTTTAATTAGATGGGGAGAAATAAACAAAGGCGTTTTGTTAAGTCTCGTTGGTGACAACGGGTTCAAAGTACTGGTTGTCAAATATTATCCAACAACAATAGTGAAAAACATATGATCAAGATTTGCGTATGTTACAATGGGTTAAAAAGAAGGTACAAAGAAATAAAAGTCCCCATACTGGGGAATAGTCGTGTGTCTATAGATGGTGTCTTCTGAGATGAAATCTAAGGCTGTAGCAGACGGCTGTCTGCAGCTAGGTGCATCTTCACCTGCCCCATGTAGGGTTTCTGAGCCCGAACCTCGAGAAACAGAAGTCAGTTCGCTGGAGTTCCACAGGTCATTTGCTTCACCTAGAGCAAAAACCATATTTTTCAATAAATAAAATTAACAAATACCACAAAATTACAGCTGAAAGCAGATTTGAACCCAAATAAGCTAGATTTGGTTCAAGGTCTTTCTAAAAAGCAGCCTAGCGTAATTTGTTCTACTTATCCAGATCCATTAGCAAATTCAGTCTAATATAATTGTGCGTTTCTTTCTAGTCGGTTCTGGAAAATTGATATGATTCAAATCTCCGTCGAATCCAAGCTGATTGATAAGTGAGCCTCTTGATTCAGTTAGCTACCGTTCTCCATAACACAGCTCGATAGTCTCACAAACTATTCACAAAGCTGCATGTGAGGCCGACGAGCAGAGGAATTCATGCCAGTTTTATCAGAAATATGTCTTCTCTATTTATGAAGCCCAAATCCTTGTACCCTTCTTTCTCCTCACCCCGTGCCCCTCTTTCCTTCCCTGATGCCCCTCTTTTCCTTCCCTGATGCCCTCTTCTCTAGGAGGTCAGAATGTTTGCTGGGTATGAGGGGATCGCAGGGTTCTACAGCCCTAAAAGCTCCAATAATGTGTATAGAAACAGCAGGAAACGGCTTTATAAATTTAAGTTCTAGGTTGTCCATGAAGTCCTGTCTGCCTGCAATCTGAGGAGACGCTGCCTGGTTCCTCAGGTGTTTGCACAGACATGCACCCAGGTCATGGTCTTCTTGTATGACGAAAGCATTATGAAAGATGAATGGGGTATACTGTCTAAGTGTTAACTAAAGGGAATCCAAGAAGCCCCCAGGCGGGGCATCACCTGGAGACTTGGGGTCAAACCTGTAGAGTTCCAATGTATGAAAACTACTATAGCTTCCCAGAGATAACTGTCCCCTTCTTCTAAACTCAACCCCTCATTCTGGGTCTGGCAGCAATTATGGGGTCAGGGTTTGAAGCAGGGCTAACGCCAGGTACACTTTGGAGAGACAGGAGGTGGGCGAGGATATTAGTGGGAGAGGATCGGGAGTGGGATTGACCAAATGAGGATACTTACCCCGAGACTCAGCCAATAAACATAAATCGGAAACATTTATTTCACCAATATATGCGCTTCTAGTAATATATTTCCCCCCTATCTTTTAAATACTGCCCATTATTAAATTAAACAACTATTTACACATTTACATATTTCATAAATATCGATAGTGACATCACTTGTTATAAAACCCCAATTTTTTCTCCCCCCCTCCCGTTATGTGCGTTCCCTGGTATTTATTTTGAAGGACCTTAGACCAGATTTCTTCTCACGCCTTTTTGGAATCCAAAAAAAAAGTGACAGCAAGTTATCGACTATGCAGGTGTCAATTTCCAATGCCATCTGTGGTAACGGGTTTTTATTTAAAGTTTAAATTGCCGAAGCAGACTTGCATGATATTCTCATTTCAAATTCCAAATGGAAAAAAAAAAAAAGGCTTCTGCCAATTCCACTGAAGTATGAAACTGGATTCCTGGTGTACGGAGAGCGTAATACAAGTCTGCCAACTCCAGGCTTCAAGCGTATATTGTAAGTGAAATAAAGGTGAGTGTTTGAATAAGGGACGGATATTTCATACGGGATGCACTGAATATCATAAATATTAATAAGCAATATTCACAAAGGAAATTAAGGGAACGCCGGCCTGTGATGAATAGTTTTGTTAATAATTCAAATACTTCCTACCGAAATTTAGTGCCTGGCGAAATATCTTGGAGATATAACATAGTCGACGTATACCAAACATTAGGAAAACACATTTTATTTTTTATGTGTGAGAAAAGGCTAGATTTATCAGAATATTGGTTGGTACCAGTTAAAGAGGAATGTATATTAAAGTACTTTGTCATGTAATATACATTTAAATAAGACTTACTTTGACAAGAAGCTGCAGCTCCAGAGCTGCAATGCACAGCTGCCTTTGCGGTCTGTGTTTTGCATTACTGATTGGCTGATTGAAGCAGCCAATCAGCAGTATGAAATTATCTCCCATTGAACTCAACGGGAGCTTTTTCAGCGCATGGAATCTATAGTATGCATGCATTATTCTGGGTCCTAGCCGACGGCAGTAGTCGGTGCTGTCGGACGGCAACAGTAAATCCAAAAGAAGTGTTCGTAAGGCCAGGGGTGAAAAATAAGGTACAAGGTGAACAGGGGACCAGACGAGGGCAGGAAATGGTTAAGGTGCCAAGCCATCATGTTTATCTTTGGGGAAAAAAAATATCTTCATATTTCATGAATATTCCCGCATTTCCGTTTTCATTTCGGGTGAATATTCCTGTACGTTCGTCGTATTGTTTTTTCTCTTCGGTTTCTGCTGGTTTTCTAGCAGGGGTTAATACGGGGTTAACGCGGTCACAGTTAGCAGCAGCTTTGGCGCCAGGATAATAAAGGTCAGTAAGAGCGACTCTACTGGTCGCCGGCAGGGGGCTCCTCTGGCATCAACCAATGAAAAGGATTCCCGTTAACCCCTGCTATACTACGGAAGACTTAGGATCAGCTAGAGGCAGTGACTTGTATGGGGGGAAGGGACCAGGGAGATTAGCCAGGAGATGTTTATGAAGATGAACACAAAGAAACGAAGACTCTTTGTGTTGTGCGTCTTTGTGTACGTTTACCCGCCGCCATATTAGTTTGTTTGGTATTCTGTTTGAACAAATACATCTAAGCGGGAAAAGAGTTAACAAGTACAGGATGGGAATTTATTTCATAGAAGGAGAAAAACCTCAGAGCATTAGATGTAATGTAAGGGAGGGGTTTGCTTTACTGAGAGAGTGGTAGATAAGTGGAACAGCCTCCCAGTAGAAGTGGTACAGTGATGGTACAGTGATGGTATTTTAACATACATGGAGAAACGGGAAGACTAGATGGGGCCAAATGGGGCAGATTCTGTGTTTTTGTGTTGAAAATGTCTCTTGTGATTTCTATAAAATGATTAGCAAATCAATGGTCCGAACGCCATTGGAATGAAAGTAAGCAATGTGTTTGTTAAATGTAACATAATTCCTGGCGCAAGAAACATCTCATCCGGCCAGAAAACATTGTCTGTATCCTGTGGCTGGATTTCACTGAGCACAGAGAGCACAGACCCAAAGCAGAAGACATCATTCCCCGGCAGCCGTCCCGACGCTCTCCGAATCCAATCACCGCAGATGCATTTCATTATTAATCTTCAACTGCTTCCATATCTTTGTCAGGAAAAGCGTCATTTTCTCTCACGATAGTGGCGTGCCACGGTAGGTAGTCCAGAGCTATATGCTATATACTGAAATTTATCCTGTTAAAATAAATATATATTTTTTTTATCTCTCTTTTTTTGTGGCCCTGTAAATAAATGCCGTTCCTCTCAAGCTTTCATGTATTTTCATTAAGGTATCAGAGCCGACGCTCAGAAAACTCACATGTGGAAATTATGTACATTAATAAAATGGGAAAGGCCTACAGAGCCACACACTCACCCAATCTGCCATTGCATCGGTAAATTGGGTGCGGCCAGCAACTAGTTATGCCTGGCCATATGGCACGTGGGCATAAAAACATAGCCTGCGGTCATGCATATCTAACCCGCAGGTCGCCCTTACACCACCGGCTAGGACTGGTCTTAAAGTGACAACCTCAACATCTCCATTCCAGCTCTGCATAGTACCGACAGCCAGCGACCAGAGGCCCTGCCTTCTCCAACACCGGTGGGCATCAATGGGAGGTCCACTGACTTTGGCAGGCTGTGCCATTGATGTTTGAGGTTCATTGATGTCAGTAGGTAGCCCCGCTGACGATAAAGGAAAACTAGCATGGTTACAGGGGAATTGGAGAAGTGGGGCTCCCGTGACCCCGAGTTTCCGACTGAAGACCCAGAGCAGTGACGCTTCACCGAGAGTCTCTGGGTTCCGCCAGTTCCCAGGCATGCCCACAGTGGAGTTCTGTGCCGCAATAACACAGACCGCCATTGATTTTACAGCTTTCTGCTTGAGTTCGCGGAGATCAGAGGATCTCCCCAACTGGCCCATGATCCCCGCAGCCTGCAAAGGCGGGACAGTGGAGCAGTTACCCAGGGGCAGTGCCCAAAAACCCATGGCTATCCCATGAAAACCGAGACTGTTGGGAGGTACGATGTAGTCGGCAAATCAGTCGAACCTGGCAGAGCATAAAAAATATTGAAAGCTGCAGAATATGATGGCGATATTCTGCATATAAATCAATAACTAATAATAATATCACTGTTAATATCCAACTATTTCGCTTTGCTGTAGTGACGGACGGATATTTGCATCTAACCAAAAACAAAACACGGAATTTTCACGCATTTTTAGAATTTTTTTCTGTTGAATCTCTCCTCAGCGGCTGCTGCCGAAATGACATTTCCAGCCTTCTCATTAAGATCCCGAAGCCCCACTTTCGCTGCACTTATCTCTGCTGCACAGAACAGGGTGCAAGTAACAATTTGTCCAATTTCAAAGACAGACTCCTTTTATTTTTGTTGATTTTTTTGTTCCACGTAAATAGAATCAGAAAGGGCAAACGGTTCTGATTAGCATTTAAAATGTGCTAGATTTTGTAATGCAAGTATAACCTCCAACCATTAATTTCTCATAAAGAGTAGGAAAAAAAAAATATTCCTTTCACATTTGTGACTGAGCTTTTTATGGACATGAATGGAGCAAAATGTGGATGAAATTGTTTAAATGTCTCTACAGCAGCAATTGAAACTTTAGTTTTTTTAATTTTACATTTTTTTAATATTTTTTCAGCACTTGAAGAACGGCATTGTCTAATGGACATTTATTTTGGGATGAAATCAATGATTTACCTCCAGCACTGCCCTAGGCCTGACCCAGTCACCACAGCCGGCCCGTTGAGCAGCAGCATACTGGGACACAAGAGGGTGATCTCCCCCTCGGACCACTGCCGCCCTACTGGGCCTAGATTAGAATACGTCACTGTGTTTTATATTTACTAAATATAGAGGCATATAATTGGGCACTGTGAGTTTGTCAAGTTATGGCATCACAGTTTATATCATGACCATGGAGTGTGACATGATGTCACAAGCAACACCAAGGTATTGGGGTTCCTGCCCTGGAGTTCCCAGCACAGGAGTAAAAATATAGAATTTTTTTTGAAAACGAAAAAAAAAACACTTGAAAAATTCTGTTAGCTCCCTAAAAATAAATAAAAAATAAGTAAAACATTGAGTAATACGCAGTGTGTTATAAAAGAGAATATTTTGGGCACGTAAAAGCCTATGCATCTGGTTATCCCTTGGGCATGCATTGGCGGATCCAGGGTGGGCAATGTGGCAGGTTTGAGTCCCGGACCTTTTTATGCCCTTAGTTTAAAGAAGGAGATGGGGTTGGGTTGGACCACGTAACTGCTGACCTTGTGAGAGTAGCGAGGCAGCTCACAATGAGTGCGCGAACTGCATTGAAGAGAAGATGAAGAGACCGCAAGTGAGTTGTGTCTGTGTCTGTCTGGGTTTGTGTGTCTCTCTGTATTTGTGTTTCTGTCTGGTTGTGTTAGTGTGTGTCTGGGTATGTAAGCATGTGTGTCTTTGTGCCACCAGTTTGGGGAAGGCCTTTTCCTGCTCCAGCATGACTGGGTTAGAAAAAATTGATGTGGAGTTTGTGTGGCTGCATAAAGCCCTGACCTCAACCCCATCGAACACCTTTGGGATTAACTAGAATGGAGATTATGAGCCAGTCCTTCTCATCCTACACCAGTGTCTAACCTCCCCAAAATCTTGTGGAAAAAGAGTGGGTTCAGGAATTAACTTCATGGTTTTGGAATGGGATATCCAACCGGCTAGTATAGGTATGATGCTCAGGTTTCCACACACTTTTAGGTCATATAGTGTATACTGTACTGCCTGCCAAGAATTAATGTTCATCCAGGTGGCCAGTACAATAAGCCGGAGGGACAGGGAAGCTAAGCATTGTGGTGTTTAAACCAAATCTAAAAATATATCTCACAAAGGTTCGTCTACATTCAAAGGTATTTATTATAAGGTAACAACACAGCAAACACATTTATCTTATCCACACGAATAGCCAAACCCCACAGGACAACAACCCCCTTTTATCTCTCTCTCTATACATATAGCAATTCCCTTCAACACAATTTGATCTCACCCAAGGTAAAGCCTCCAGATCCGATAATAGCTCACAGCTGGGAGCTGACTCTCACCACATCCACCATGGAGGAAAAGGAAGAAAGAACTGAAGGAGTCCATGTGTGGTATTATATTATATACCCTTCATTTGATGTCACATCCTGTTTCATCACTTCCTTTAGTGAACTGTGGGAGGGAAGGATTCTAAGAACTCCCACCTTAACCTATTCCCTTTGTTTATGGGGACAAGACAAGTTACCACAAGCATGAAGAAGAGAGTGAGCCAGCAGGAAGGGAGTGGGGGGGGTGCACTTAGACAGTATGCCTAATGTGTTGCTAGAGTAGGCCCCATGGTGCTCCACTTGAGTTGTCCATCTTTCCCAACCTTGGGAGGTACTGCAGGTCTTTAAGTAGCTACTTTTGAAGACAACGTGATTGACTTGTGTTTCTTGCATTCAAGTTTATCATTGATAAGTTAGTAGCCTCCGATTTATAAGCCTACGACAACATGTATAAAAAAAAAAACACAGGAACCTTCTCATAAAGCTTCTCTAATGCAACATCTGTCTACAATTACCTAATGAAAATGACAGGCATCCATCAGACTAGTAATGGTGGAAAATTACCTTCTCAATTAGTAGTGAAACCCAAATTCCGAAAAACGAGCAGAATACGCTGTTAAAATTGCACTTAACGTCAAGAGCTAACAAACCACATACGGACATAAAATTGCTAATAATATTTTCTCTCTTGTTTTAACCAAGTATTATCATTATTGTTCTACATTTTTTTAATAAGGCAATACAAAGGTAATTTCAGCAGGTGCCAGATGCATCTGCTTTTTATCCAGGTGTTTTTTTATTGTCAATTTATTTCAATCTAGCGTGTTACACATTAACACATAATGTCTAATTGATCCAGAAAGTATTTTTAAAATGTACCTTTATTTATTTTTTTATGTTTTGTTTTTGAAAGGGTTTTAGGTCTCAATGACCATATCTACAAATCCTGCTTTTCGCTCATAGCCCATGTCATTTCTGAATATCTTTCATAATGTGATTTATGACTGGAAGAAGAACAAAAAATTAATAATTACACGCCGACGTACGGTTCAATCCCGCTATTGGGTCGGCGTCAGGGTCAAAATGAAAAAAAATAATTTAAATTTTAAAAAAAAATAATAAAAAAAAGAGGCAACATCTAAAATAATACAACTGTTTTTGCATATATGTTGGGGAGTCTTAAGTGTTAACTGTAATGTCCCAGCCAGCCTCACCAACCAATAATGCTTAATAAAGTACTTTGGGGATACTTTAATATGCATTCTTCAAAATGTTAAGAATAAATAAGTAAACTTTAGGAGAAGCTGCCGCTTCGAAGGTCTTATTTTCGCGTCATTGATTGGTTGCTTGAAGCAGCCAATCGTTGTAGGAAAGGGTTTTCTGTACTTGAGCTTTGATGGGTCTTTTTAAACCCCTATAGAACCCTTGATGAGCCAGAGCTGACTGGTGGTACATCTCATGGATAGCTGAACATATCTCCCGCAAGCCAAGGAGTTGGGTGTGTGACGGGCCAAATGTGATGAGGAAGGGATTTTGTGGAATCCACCATGCATTTTCAAGGCAGGGCACATGAGGAGTTAAAGGGACCACTGAGCTATAATATACATTAAAGTCACCTTTCACATGGTCCAAAAGAGGCAGCTGTCCGAAAGTTGGCCCCCTGGCTTACCTTAAAGACCCAACCACAGCATCAATGCTTTGGGCCTCCTCAACAGCCTCCATAGTCTGTAAGTGGAGATCTTTGAAGCCACTGGCACAACACTTTCCACTAACACTTCCTTCCTTGTGTCCCTAGGTGAGCCCTGGGGCACATGTGTGTAAAGAAGGACCTAACTAATGCAGCCTACTTAAATTACACTAATAATGCACCATCCCAAAGACAGCCAATGAGAATCCTGGACCGTGATCCAGTTTTAAAAATGTTTCCATGTAGAACATAGGAATTCCTAAGACGTGTCCAACACCCTTTAGCTAGAAAATATTTCGTTACAAAATTGGAACACACATTTCCCAAACATTTCTCTTGTATGAATAATAATGATAGCAAAAAGTTTCCAAATGTCCTTCCCTGCGGTATATAAATGTACCAGGGAGCCATATCATGTTCTCGGAGATTGCAACTAACAATAGCTGGGTTTATCTCGACGCCCCGGACGGGCAATCTGTCACACAGTCCAGAATGTTTTTAAGTTCGGCTTCCCTCGAGCGGCTACCAATCTGAATTTAGTTAGTTCCACTTTTTTTTCCTTTCAGGTAAGCTCTCAATGTCATCCTAAAGTTATAACACCTTTCTGCATGCCTTAATGCCATCTCACAAACACCGTCTCTCATGACGTTTCCTCAAGGCATCGCTAAATCCTGTAATCAGGCGCCTCAAAGCAGTATTTTCATGTGTGTTTCCAAAGAGATTTCTCTGTTTCATTCCCTGACAGCGGACCAACTGCAAAATGCTTCCTACAGCTATTTTCTTAAAGAAAAATATGTGCGCGTCTCACAAGGCAAACTTTATGCTAATGCGTTTTGCCTCCTCCTTAAACGTCTCCTTTCTTATTACACAACTGTCAGTAGATCTTTTGAGAGATTTCCTTGAGAAATTTATTTATCCGCTGGAAATTTCACGCGGTTTAGCTTGGGTAAGAATACCGTATATATTTTATTTTCTACTTATTTATATTTTTCTCTTATATTATAAGCCCCTTTATGTAGAGGAAATATATAGAATTTACATACTAGTTGGGAGATTCAAGCATGTGTGATGTCATAATTGCTTTACCTGAAGTGGGCAGTAGTATGATGTAATAATCTGCAGAGGTTATGTGAGTGATGTCATCATGTCCAGCTCCGCCCATGTTGTATCAAAGAATACCGATGCGCTATTTTTACCTGCGTAATCTCCAGTTTGGTTATTGTGCTTACAAAGGCTGCCGTAGTCCCAATAAATGAGACATAGGTCCAATTTTAGGCTCAGCAACAAATTTACATTTTGTTTTCATTATTTTGGTTAGTATTTCTTACGCAGGATAGAGGCCGCTGCTAAAAAGATACCCAGTTTATGTTTAACAAGTAGTGTAATAACCCACATGCAAAGGGTTTTTTAGGGTTAAGAGGACAAAATCATACACATTACACTGTTTTTTTAAATACCTTTCTATTGGGTAAGGGTTATTTTTTATTTTCATGGAGCAGTGTGACATAACCAAACATAGAGTACTTTGTAGAGTACCACTAACCTCTCTCTCTCTTAACTATAGGCTACTCCTTATGATGTCACGGTGACATCATAGGGGTCCTTTTACATAGGTATTTTTTACAAAAGTTTTTAATAGTTTTATCTAAGTATTTTTTACTTTTTATTTATTTTTTTTAAAGGGAGAACCTTACCCTCCCATTACATGCAGCCCTGCTTTCCTGATCACAGCATGTGTTATTGGATGTGGGGGAAGAGGGCATCAGAGATACAAGCAGGGTCTGCTACTCAGCCCGATTCTCCCTTTAAACTGAAATTGTGATAATAATCACCCATTTCTCATTTTCTCTAAAAATATTTGCCCCATATCTAACTTTAAACACTCTTTAAAGATCAGTTTTATTTCGGATTTTATTAAAATACCTATTTATTTCAACCACAAATTCTATTTTACTGTATCTCACGATACTTGAACCTGAAGATCTACCATGTTTAGTTGTGTTTTCTACAAAGGAAAAAAAGTAATATCCATACAGCCGTCCATGAAATTCACATTCACATTTAATCTACAAAAATAGGTGATATGGAATAGTTGCGGAATGTAATTTAGCATGTATTGCACCGAGCAAAATTTCATATCTTCTATTGCATTTTATGACATCTTGTGAAAAATCATAAATTACTACCAGCGGAAACCAACAGTAATTTAATGTGTTCTATTAATACACATGCGGTATCTAACCTAAAAGAAATTCATTTTATACAGCGCTTCACCAATCATTCCCAGATACTATATATTTGTCTGCAAACAGCTTGTATACGATACAAATAGCTTGTGGCATTATATGTTACATTAAACTTTATACCCTTTCGGTGCCGAAGGTGTGATCAAAGCATTCTCTAACTCACAATTCTGTAAACCTGATGGAATGCAGCCCTAAATAACAATCTTATAGACGACACACGCTCAGAAAGTAGATATATCATGGTTAACATTATAATAAAGGAGAGTAACAATAAGTGGACATGCAGAACATTCTAGAGACAATGTATCACACAAGGGCAGGCTGTCTGTAATGTGGGGCAAAAGGGGCAGCTGCCCTGGGCCAAGGCTTACCTTAGGGGATAATAGCAGCTGTCCCTTGGGCCCCTGCAGAAGCTACCATAGCCTGGAGGTGGTGGTCTGAGCAGTCACCCATACGGACCACTCCATTAACATTTCCACCCTCGTTATATAGATGTAATGATCGAGGTATAATAAGTAAGCATACATTAAGAAAGAACATGCCTGCCCCATAGACTTTTGGGGGAACACCAGTAACTTTTGTGAAAATCAAAAGTTGTGGGGGGGGGGGGGTTTCTGCAAATTCTTCCTTGTCCACTATAAAGTATATTGAATAATTAGTTAAAAATCTTAATAAATAAAAATACGAAAGAAACTAAAATAAGTCAGAAGACCTAATAATGTTTCATTGTGAAACATGAATAGTAATATATGGGTTAATTCATCAACAAACAGCCTGGAATTTGAAGTTGCATACTGGACGGCTGCTTCATAGTCTGCCCATGGTGCATCCCCACCCTGGAGAAGCTCAAGTTTTAGCTCACTTGTGCTATTATAAGGGAAAAAATCTCCATCAGTCTGATGCTGCCCACAAAACCAGTGCGGAACTGAAATGCAAAGCAAATCTCCTCTGCGTAAAGAAACCCACAATCCAAGTATTAGGAACCACAAGACTTCAACCAGTGACCCTGAGCATGGCAGGATTGGGCAACTACTGGTCTCACCACCAGCTGGGTTGCTGGGAATCCTGCCCCCCCTATGTCCCTGCCCAGTTTGTCACTGGTTCCTGACAGGCCCATGAGGGAATTAAGGGCTTTTATAACCATGGGTGCTCCCAGCTATATTGTTGTTCCTGACCAAACAGCAGCATTTATCCTGTTAATATGTCTTATTTTTCACTCCATTATCCAGGTTTTGACCTTTGACTTGGATTTTAATTATTCTCTTGGATCATCCTTTGGCATCGTGCATTTGTTCCCCTTCATGTATGACCTTGGCTTGCCTGACCTCGTCGGCCAATCTATCCAGACTCCGCTGCCATCTCTCCACTTTCCCCAGTCCATCTTAGACCGCCTTCTAGTTCCCCAGTCCATCTGCTACCGCCTCCAAGTCCTCCAGTCCATCTACTGCCTCCTGTCAGTTCGTCAGTTTGTCTGCTGCCACCTGGATAATCCACCAGTTGCTGCCTGCCTATTCCCCAATCTGTCTGCCAGTTCCCCTGTCCATCTACTGCCTCCTGCCAGTTCCCCAGTTTGTCTGCTGCCACCTGGATAATTCCCAGTCCACCCATTGCCATCTGCTTATTCCCCAATCCCTCTGGCAGTTCCCCAGTCCATCTACTGCCATCTGCCAGTTCCAAATTTTGCCGGTCTTCCCAGATTGTGTTGCTGTCTCTGCTATCCTCTGCTATTCCCCTGTCCAGGCCTGCTGATGTATGCCAACAAGAAGACCAAAGCGGTAGCAAACAGCCATCTGCAAGCAGGCAATTTTACACCTGCCTGCCCCATGCCAAGTTCTAAGCCTGAACATGTCCCTGGCCAGAGACTCCTACTAGATCTGGTACCCACAGTCATAAAAACATTCCTCGACATCCCAGTAGGATGCAGTTGGCATCCCTCTAGGCACAAGTGGGCAAGGAGGTCTACATTGGATTCACATTTACACTCAGGATAAACCCCAAAAGATTAACAAAGGGAGAAATTGCATACAAAGAGGTATGAGAACATCTTAACTGAGAACAGACAGCAACTTAATAGTTTGATCTATGGTGACTTCCCCCTTAGGAGCGTCTCAAGTTTAAGCCTTTAAGCCTTTGGTTCCCTCATGCAGAGGAGATTTGCCTCCTGTTTTGCTTTGGGGCGACCCTTGTGAGCAGGATCAGACTGATATGTCGATGATTCCTCCTCTGTAAGGGTGCAAGAGAGAGACATTCGTGAGTGGTGGGCTATTAAGATGCGGAGCTGAGTTGTTCTCATACCTTTTTGGATAGAATTTGAAGGACTCCGTTTCTAAAACCTTGAAGCATTTTCTTTACCTTTCTAATTCTAAAATATAGTAAGCTTTATCGTACGGCCTTTCTAGCAGCCTCACACCTAATGCAAAGCCTTCCCTGTTCATTTTTTACATCTGCATTGAAATCGTAAATTTTTTCCACCGGCAAGATCTGCATTACGGGAAATATCTCGCCTTTTTCTACAAGATCGATCCCTCTTAACTTCTGGGGACAATTTTGTGGGGGGGTTTGCAGGAAACATATTATTCTTTTATATCGGAGGAAATCAGCTGAAAACACATAGTGCGAACATCGAAGAGATTGCACGCTTTATCCAAACGACTCGCGAAACAGCACGCTAACTCGCGCCGCATGATGAATGTTTAGCAATAAACATGCATAACTTCAGACACTTTCCATGGGCAAATGCGTAAGTCGTCGTTGGTGGAGCTTCGCATGGCAACCATAAAGCATTTCAAAGAGGAACTAACCACTTTTATTATGATGTTTGACAAATGTATTCAGTAGGCTGCTTTTAAGTTGATTTGAATTCACCTCTTGGCAAGATACAGAACCAGACAGATTGATAGTAATACAGGTTTCCCAGCTGATTACTTAAGACGTTTCTTCTTTTTTTTTTTTTTTGCGGAACAGCATGTGGCTGCCAGTGGATAAGTAATGCACCAACTGGGGAATAAAAGGACATTTTCAAGGTTCTTTCGTAACGTAATTGTGCAAGGCATTGTTGTGGAATCCTTTAACATGCAGTTATTTTAACATGAGAAATGGGACATTTAAATACGATGAGGTAATCTTCTAGTGGCCTTCAGGCAAAGCTATTTATTGACTTTGTATTATTCCAAAAAACATACAAAAAAAAATACATAAATGCTCCGACGACTTCGTGAAAGGAGTTACAATTTCAATATTTCATTTAGTTTTGTTTCTTCTCTTTCTTCGGATGATTGTCTTTGTAGATTTTAATTTCAGGCGTACAGGGTCATTTTAATTTCCGAAGTGGACGTCACTCGGCATTGCCCAGGAATAGGTTCCTCCATTGCTCATGGCTGGTTGTCCATAAAAGGGACTAGGTTGTCCATCTGGGCTAAAGCTCAGTTCACTTGGCATACACAGCCCTGGGAACCATATGGTTAAGATGGCTACCGGAGGAAGGCTGGCAACATTTAGCCCAGGGAGGTAAATGTGGCCAAGTGGCGTGGTAATAAAGGGGCCAGAAACACGCGTGTTAGACAACATACTCAATATATTCCAACCAATCCAAAACATGGAATGTAGAAAAAAAAACAACAAAAGGAGCACGGAAAAGGATGTAAACACTACCATTGTCCTTGTTTCCCTTAGTTCATGGTAGATATCGTCTGGAATTATATGTAGAACACAAAAAAAGCTATAGATTGGGGCAGCCCAGAGGCAAATGCCCCCCCGCTCCCCTTCCCAACCCTCTTTTGATGGCTGCTTACATGCTCGATTTTATAGCTCATCGACACTATGTGACAGTGTTGCAATAGATGATGGCTCCATGTAATAACTGTAGCACTAATTGCCCCTGGCACCCCTATCCCCTGCCACATTATATACTAACCACCGGTCTAGCTCTAGCACTGGCTCGGTGAGCATTCGGGGGGGCTTTAACGAGACCTCCCCCCTGGCCGTGCACATGCCCAGAAAGTGCTCACATAAATTTCCTTTGGAGAGCTTTGCTGCCACTGATTGGCTGCTTCAAGCAGAGTTATTCAGTGCCACCGGAGCATTGAATCACGGAAGGGGGCATCTCTCTGCAGCTCTGGAGCTGCAGCTTCTTTGCACGTTTCACAAATGCGTATTAAAGTAAAATATTTTAACATGTATTTATTGATCAGGGTGCTGCCTGGGACATTTTTGCCTCATCCTGGTTTAATCAGTGAACGCTTGCCATAAAAACAGGAAATACCTTTAAACGGAGTCAAGTATTTCTATATATGTAAAGCACAAATACTTAGAAAGTAACGAACTCTGTTTTTATTCCAGTTTCCTGGCTACCAATAAATTATTACAATTGAATTTCTGCTTCTTTTTTTTTTTTTTTTTTAACCGTAGCATACAAGAGCTCCGCATATTTAAATATTTATATTACCTATTCATTTGACACACCATTAGTGAAATATATAAAAGGAATCCATTCTTTCTATAATCTCACTGTGTCCTTTAGTCTTAAAGTGCATTGTAATGGCCCTTGGGGAAATGTTGCTCATTGTGAATACAGGTTAATTTAGGCTGATGCTGTCTAATGGAAAATATTCAAGTTTTAAATAAATATACAATAAAAAATAGTACCAGGTTGCCACCGATTTGCTGGTCTATAGCGGTAAATGAAGTGAATAAAACGTTATGGGTTTTTAACATGCTGAGTATTTTCACGGCCGTCCATCTTGCAGACTAAACAACATTTCACACAGCGCTATCAGGGAAACTAATAGCGCGAATGAAAATTTTATGAAAAATGGGAAATCTGCATTTGGCTAGGATTATGTAAGCAAAATGAATAAAAATCATTTGACGGTCTTAATGGCTGTTGGGAGGAATTGAAAGAAGGCACTTTATTTTTACCCATTTAAGCTGATGTTTGGGAAAAGAAGTATAATTATGAAATTTGAATGCCATTATCATTAGTCTAATAAATTATTTAGGTAGTAGGTGGATATAGCAATGTGTTCTTTAAAGCGTTCAAGCATTTCCGTTTTATTTAAAAAAAAAATTGAAATAAAATAAAAATCGGAACTTTCAGCAACGCCGATTTATCACATGGTCGCCGACGCCAGCAGACATTGCCTGCTATTATCTTTTTTTTTTTTTTTTTGCAAGGTCAAAGTTTAAGCTAACATAGTTTACAAGAAACAAGACTCATCGACAAATAATTAATCATTTTGTGAGTACTGAAGACAAAAAGGTTCCTTGCTATTTAAAACGAATTTCTGCTTATCTCTTTATTTCCGAGATGCTATTATATTATACTATCTATAGAGTGTTGTTTCCTGCGTGATTTTCAAGCAATTTCAAAAAATTCATGAAATCAACCCAAAAAGGCACAAAAGTCTGAATGAAGATGTGCAGTAAACAACAATGTTGATCCCAACAGTCCTAGATTTGAAGGGACGCTCTCCAATGTTATGCCCTAGAGTCCTGATACAGGGGTTTCCTATAGCTTAGCATGTAGATTTAGCTGAAATCTGTCGCCAATGTGTGTAAAACAGTGGAAAGTAGCACATCCCACCATGTTGAAACTCTCATCAATCTTCCATAGAGAAGTTTCTTTGGTTTTTACATCACATGGTCTTGAAGGCTTCTTTGTTCCTGGAGCTACCGTGGGCTGACCTGGACCACAGTCTTATCATTGAGTTATTTACCAGCTAGGACCCCACCTTCAGCCGCCATCTTCATTGTGGAGAAACATATGATATCATATGCCATCACTCCATGTCTCATAGGCTGGTTGAGGAGCTCAAAGATCTCCCTTGTAACTGGCCCATTGAGTAGGGTGACCACCTCCTCCAGAACCTGCCATCCTAGTCCAACAAGAATACGTCACTCGTCCTTACGGATATGTATGAGTACCTATCCATTGTAGGTTCTTAAACCAACTTGGCTCTTTGGATGTAATGTAAGGAAGTATCACTTGGTAGATAAAATGGACAGCCTCTCAGGAGAAGTGTTAGAGGCTAATAGGGTGAAGGAATTTAAACATACATGGGATAGGCACATGGCTCCTGAATCTGAGATGAGACCAACCACCAACCAATGAGTCTTTACAGCAGGAAGAATGGGCAGACTAGATGGGGGCTGGATGGGTCTTATCTTCTGCCAAATTCTTTGCCAATATTTTTATTTATTTTATTCTTTTTATTTGGATATAGATATTCTATTTTACTCTGAAATGTAGGAATTACAAAAATATATTGGTGCTTGGTGTTATAATTTTATTTATAACTTTACCTTTTCTTCAACCTAGTTTTGGTTAATTTCATTACAATTGCTTGAAAAAAAAATCTCATTTAGATCTAAATATCATTTATAGCTTAAAACTTTATGTTGAAATTCTACCTACAAAGCTGTAATCTTTCCCATATTTATAAATATTCATTTGATAACGCTAGAGGGGAATTGTTTAATACACACCTCCGTTCGCATTTTGGATGCACTAAATCTGATCTTATTATATTCATTTTCATGTTAATCGCTCAAAATTATTACAGTGATTACCATTATTTATTTTTTTGGGTTAAAAAAATATTGCAAATTCAATAAATTATTTATGTTACAAAATTTAAACGGTTTTTCTTTCAGCCGTAATAACTCTTACTATATGTGATCCGTCTGAAGGTAAAAGCAAAAGAGAAAAAAAAAATCATTGAAATAATATATTGCAAAGTCCTTAGTAGATTTATTGTTTAATAATTTTATAATTTGTGTTTTCAGTTTGTTGAAAATATGTTGTTTATGTAACCATATAATATTATGAATTGGGGCTGAGAAACTGAACTTAATCTCAAGACAGCAGATAGAATTTGTGGCCTTTAATATTTCATATATAAATGTGTCATATTGCCAGATAAGCAGGGAAATTAATTAATTTGACTTTAAAAAAAATGGGAAAACACATTTGATGAAGATTGCTGAATATTATTAAGATGAAGTTCACTACAGATTAACATTGTATATTTTCTGGTCAAAATATATGTCATTATTCAATGTATTTCAAATGCCAAATTCATTTACTATGAATATTCTAGAATTTATTAGGCTTAACTAAAGCATACCAGGTACCAGGGCCAGATTAATGACTTTAGGGCCCAGGAGCACTTATACCAAAAAAAAACCAAGGACCCTTCTTTTCTTACACCCAGCTATTTTTCCACATCAGCGCAAATAAAACATAATTAATGTAAAAAAAATAATTAAAAACAAGTTTATCACAAATTCCTCTACTTTCTTCATCATGTTATGTCTCATCTAATCTATGGCCTGGCCACCACGCATGTACAGCCAATCTGCTACGATAATGGACAGGACTGTCAGCAAGTGGCCCACAACTCCTGGTCAAGCCTGTCCCATTCACAACAGGACAATTAAAAATATAAAATGTGGGACACAACATAATGTGACATATAGTACACAACTCTGGGGTGAAAAAAATGACCTAGAGATGCTAGGTCATCTATTGCCCTTCAAAACACTTCCTTGTTGTCTGGGGGCTGCAGGCCTCTCGTCAGCAGGGTATCCGCTCCTGTGCGGCCTGTGACTGGACACAAAATGGAGGGAAAAGAAGGCAGTAAAGCAAGGGAAGAAGAAGGCTGACCAGCCAATCAGAGCGTGATCTGTTCCCTAAAGCCCTCCCACTCCTCCTGTCTGGGTGCAGATGGACGCTGGGAGGGAGGAGCCGCTCTGACTGGATTAATCCTGTAACCTCCATAACTGCTGTAATGCAGCTCCACGCTGCTCGGTTCTGATGGCTCCTCGCATTACCTGGGAGCTCACAGCCCGCAGATTATGGGGCAGCTCGTGCCCCTACTAGTCAAGTAATTCTACAACAGGAAGAGTGCTCAGGGTCCAACATCACTCTGGGACCTTGGAGGAGTTGCTCCATGAGCCACTTGGTTAATCCAGCCATGCCAGATCCAGGTAAATATGCCAACAAGTAAAAGGCACCAAAACAATGCCAATGGTGATGATGATTACAAAAATTATGAATGCCTATTGAGCACTGGAATCAATTATTGAAATAATATAATTAAAATAATATACAGTATAAACTCCATGCTTTATTTGAGATTTTCCTTAAATGCTATCTAATCACTGACCTTGTGATTTAATTTGTTTATTGATACCACATATGAACAAAACAGTTGTATACACACAGATAGATGATAGATAGATAGCATCATTGTTTTAAAATGTAATTGTTAATTGAAAAATAATAATGATCAACATTTAAAAAAATTAAATAGAGAGTAATCCGGAGGTTAATCCTGTTGTAAGCCTTGTAGTCACCGGAGTAATCCAGTTGTGATGTTTCAAAAGGTATCTTCTCGTCATAGAAACCATTTCACGCTCTGTCTCAATGTCTCCCCACCATCTCTGGTCGACGGGTTCCGTGTCCCTGTCTCTTCCATGCAGCTCTGCTTCTTCTCTTGCTTCTTCTTGTTCTTCTGTTTCCTTTCTTCACCTGCTTCTCCCCATGTCTTCTTTCTTCATCTGCTTCTCCCATAACCAGGCCTCCCAGAGCACTTCCACAAAATGGTGATTCAGATGAGTGGAGGAACAGGGGAGAAGCTGCCTCATAGGTACACCATTTAGTGGCAATACTCAGAGAGGCAAGAATAACGTGGTCACAATTCCTGGATCCTGGCTGTTGTCTCTGCTTCCTACATTGCACTGGTCAAAACTGGTTCACCAAGCATCTTGGGACCTACAAGTGGCCCCTGACGTGTCCCCTGTGCACAGTCACAGAGGAGCTGACCAAGCTGGAGTTGGCTTGAGCCCAATGCCATCCTTGGTTTGGCTCAACAGGGTAGTTGAAATGTGAGCTAAAGCTCATCATCCATGACTGGGTCCACATAAGTGTTCAAAAGATGAACCTGACAACCTAGCTTATGTCCCCGGTGTTGGCTAACATTGCGAATTTGTTGAAGAAAAGAAAGAGATGTGTTTTAAACTAGAGATTTTACAGAAAGAGTTGGTTAGTATTTAATTTTTGTTCCATTTAACTGTACAATGTACATTGGCGTCTCCAACACAGTCTGGATATTTTATTGATTCATATACCGCGTTGAAACGACAGTCAAAAAACCTTCAAGCTGTAGCCACTTTAGAATAAAGGCATGACTTGAAGTTCAGATAAATAATAAATATTACTTATAGGCAGCATTTATCAAAGTTTTTTTTTTTCAGATGGGGAAAAAAATCAGTAAATTTTGTACAAAGGCTGTTCTCTGATTTATGGAGCAATTACAGGCATAGAATATTAATAGAGAAAGACAAGAATAATAACAAAAAGTTCTGTCTAAAATATAAATAAGCTCGGAGTTTGTCGGCAGAGACAAAAGTGGAGTTATTTAAAGATTTTTTTTTATTCTTAATTTGTTTGAAAGTCACAGATTGAAAAAAAAAAAGAGCAACGGCTGGGTGAAAACAAACAAAAATAACCACGGGGTAGTATTTTTTTATGATTTTTCTTTCTTTTATATCAGAATATAAAAAATAATTGTGCCCCCCCAAATACACCGATATAGTCTGACATAGTGTTTAAGTGTATGGTGAAGACTACAAAAAGGTTTGATGTTTTATAATCATTTTTATCTGTATGATTGTATATTCAAAAAGAGTTCTTGTTACTAAGATAACATCAAGGATCATACTTTTTACTATTTTTATCATCGTTTTTAATGTTAAGGTATGTCTTTTGGTGATCCAAAGGTTTGCAACGGGGTAGACATCCCTGGTGGAATCAGCTCATTCCGCCATTTTGGAGTGTGAATTGTATGTATCTTCTTGAAGCTTAATATTTTAGTGTTAATATTCTAAAGTTTTATAAGTAATATTAACGCTGCATTTCGGAGACAAACATTTTCGGTTCTGGATTTTTTTTTTTGGCCTCTGTATAAAATTATACCTGTTAAGATTAAACTCTTATCATGAAAATATAATGCTCGCCTTCTCAATTGCAATAAACTTATTGGTTTAATTAGTCCCTTAGCATGCAGACTGATCTAACATATTTCATTCCAAGGGTTGTGCTAAAAAACAAATCTGTTTGGGGAGAAAAATTGAAAACCGATATGTTGAAAAAGCTGCAGCCTGAGAGAAATAAAACCTTATAAATCTCTTAATTATTATGCTGGTTCTTGTCATATATGCTGATTGCCCTTTCGCTTTGCTTGTTAAATTCTATGTAAAAAAAAAAAAAAAAGAAAAAGAATGGAGTGAGGATTATATTGATCACACGGAAATAAATCTCGGATTTCAGAAGCGGGTCACGAATAACCAATATTTATTGTCCGAAATGTGCTATTCATTTGTGGATGTGCATAATGGCATAGTAATTGTAATAATATAAAACAAGAAAAAGGAAGCAGAATAAACGTATTAGCCTGGCGCAGGGATGTAAAGAATTTCAAATAACCTCTACAAATGGGAAAAAAAGATCTTTAAATTACACGCTTATGCTTTGTAATATGTAAAGCAAACAGTGTGATTGGGGACCTTCCGAGGCAATAATTACCTAGGTTGACAATTAAACAAGACACCTCTAAATTCAAATATTTCTCATATATGGTAATACATAATGAAATGTGAATTTTGGTAGAACAGGAGCTGTGGTCATTTTTCAAATTCAGATTGCGGTGGCATTATATTTTCAGTATTAAAGAAACTGTTTTACTACCATGAGGTGCATTCACTGCTGGAATGTATTAATTACTAAAGGGAACCTTCACCGGGTCTTCATAAAGCATACATACTTAAGGTTTTAGCTAAAATATAAAAAATATAAATGCATCACTAATGTTCCATATGAGTATCGATCTACCCATGATCCTCTAGTACTTGTGAACATACCTGGGAGCTCTCTGTGGTGGGAGTCCCTGAGTGAAGTGCTGCTTCCCTGGATCTCTGGGTCACTTTTCTCTTTCTCCTATTACTCCCAGGTAGCCCAGCCCAAAATATGATGAGCCCCACTCAATGCATTTCCCACCTTCCCACCTCGCCCATGGATGACTAAACCTGGCCAGTGACAAGGGCTCTCGGTAGCCTATACCAGGTGTGCTTGTGAAGCTAGTCTTTGCAACCTGTAAGCCTCCTGAAGATCAGAACACTGTACCATTTACATCACATACAACATGACGTGCAACATAATCATACAAATATGGATGACGAAGTATACAATAGCATATGTAGCATTTTTGGCAATATATGGCTTCATGCGTTGACTACTGAAGTCCGAAGTCTGGCTGGGAAATGCAATGCTTAAGTGTAGCAAGTCCTGGGTTTACTGAATTCTATCCACACAGACAAAACTAGAAACATACATTCGCTTTAGAATGGGAAGGTTTTCCTGACAGCACTCAGCTACAAACACTGAGAAACATTCTTGCAGTTGGGAAGATTGCGCTTGACGTCCCTCAAGCTTCTCTGCTAAAAATTCTGTTCATTCATTCACTTTGCCGGCAAAATTAATTTCCTTCCTGCTTCATGCCCCATGAAACTTCTCGTTTTGGTTTCTTTGTCATGAGGCCCCCCAAGAAAAGCTCCTGAAAGTGACTAGTGAACAGTGTCTAGAATTTGGTGTCACCCCCCAACTTGCAGAATTTGAGCTCCTGCCGTGGTCGGGCTTGTTGGTCTATGGGTATGATTCTGGCTCAGGGGGCAAGTGGTCCCTGGTTCAAATTCCAGAAAAGCCAACAACCTCTTGTGTGACCCTCTTTGAAGTTATTTTGTTGAGATGAAAATCCTTCTCTAACAGATTCAGATGCCGTGACTCCAACCAAAAAAAGAAAAGACACAGGTTGTGCTGCTTCGACGGATTGAACTCTGCTGCCCTTTTGCCTCCGACAGCCATTTTTTGCATTTCAAAACATGTAATATTTTATGGAGAATTGGAGAGCATCCAACGCTTTTTAACATTCAGGCAGTTGTATTACCTTACCACAATGCTTTGTGTTTTTATATTTTTTTAGGCAAATGCATCAAAAACTCTTCCTTGTGGAATTCAGTGCCCCCATCGGCAGACTCCAACGTAGTCCCAGAAATGAATGGAAAAAGTGTCACAATCGTTGGCAAATTCCATAGAAGTTTATGATGAAATGTAGAGCCCTCGGAAGAGTAGTTCTGTGTATTTCCCTTGCAGTTAACGCTACTATAATGTCACAAAAATGCTGTGGTCCTACATACCGGAAGTTCTGGCTATATACCTTGTTCGCAGTTGGAATGCTTAAATCCGCTCTAGTCACTTTGAATGAGTAGAAGCCTTATGTAGGTCTGAGATACACACTCATTGGGGGCTCAATGGTCTGTCTACCATATGGATATTTATTTCAACAATGAACTTTCCTATCTTGCCCAGGCTGTTATATACTTCTATGATAATTTATTGGAGGCAGATATGCAGACTAATCAATTTAGAAAATTCTTTCCCTTTTTCATGTTAAAAGTATTTAGGAAAAAAGAAGCAAAACAAAAATTAGAAGCAAGAACACCTGGCTGGATAATTGACATGTTTATTCTACAAATGCATGTACAATTTGTCATTTCGCTACAGTAATGATTGCATTGTGCTCTCAGCTCAATAAATAAAAAAAAACATCAAGTTGAAAAAAAAAAACAAAAGGAAAAGGCAGCAGGTGAAGGGGGTTTTAGCAATCATCACCAACAGGCGTTCCAGGATCAGCAGCATAGCAGGTGGGATAGTGTCGGGCAATGGCCGCCGTACAGGTCTCTCTGGTGGCAGGCAGGCAGGCGGACGGCAGATCCCTTGTATAAGAACGTCAAGAATTGTAGCACATGCAGCAATGCTAACAACATAATTGGCTTGTATGTATAATTATATGTTTAGTAGGGAATAGCAATAGCTTGTTTTCTTGATGGCCGATTTATTCTGTTACGATAAAGGGAAATTAATGATTTTGTGGCTTAGGAGGTAACAGTGTGTACTCATCTGTCTTCTCTGAAGGTATCCAGGCAGCCCCTGTGTGACATTACCAGGGATAGATGGCCCTATTGGGTGTTCGTGCTTCCCCAAAGGAAAGTTGGAAAGCTCCGAAATCTCCATTTAACTGTGCTTAGCCAGTACAGCATCCATGTTATCTCCATTCTGGTATTCTTCAGCTTAATACCGTACTCGCCGATGCATTTACCTTCTGTGCTGCCCTGGGCCCAACCTAGGGCAAAGCCCCTAGGCGCCCCCTCTTTGTCTGTACTGCCTTAAAAGGCGCACCTAGCCTTGAGTTGGCACAAAGTCTGTAGTGGAAATGGGACTCTTGAGAAGATCAAAAACCTCCCTTGCAGACCATTGAGCAGCGGGATACAGGGGAGCTTGATCGTCTAAGATGGCAAGGTCCGCTCCTTGTTTCGGCTGCCTCCTCCCTGGATCTTCCTAGTAGGCCTAAGCCAGAATACGTCATTAACTGTACTTGAGACCATCTCTTATGTTAGTTGTTGTAAACACAGAGTAAAGCAATTAACAGAACGTTATTCCTTGCAGCTCTATCACTAATCAGCACAAGTTTCTTCTAAGAGCTGCTCGGAGGACACTCCCTCAAAACCAGCTCTAGACAGTTTCAATTAGCTACAATTTCACATGCTCTTCTATTTAGGGTGACATTATCCTGTATTAAAAAAAAATAACTTCCTAAACAATATCATAAATCACAATTTCTTTCCCGGCCCATCCTTCTGTGTCAGAGAATCAGAATATGATGTCATGTACCAGAACTCAACACAGAAAAAAGAAGAGACCACTTTCGAGGTATTTAATCAACCACGGTGTAGGCATTTGACTATCCTGAAAAAAATGGAAATTTAATTAAAGTGGTTGCATATTTGTAATGAATATTTGGTGACTATGCTATATTTTCAACAGATAACGGAAATTGGATGTAGATCGAAAACGGAGATGATATAAAATCATATTCAACATGTTTGGATATGTTGCAATTTTTTTTTGTATTTTGTTCATTTTGTATATCGTACAGCTGTGGGGCTGCGGTGGTTTTTTAAAAAATTCTCATCAGAAACTTGGACGCCTTCTGGGAGTGGTTTGCCAATATATATATAAATATATATTTTCTATGCCCCAAGTTCTCATCTATTTTCTCATTAAAAGCTGGCAAAAAAGAAAGCTAGCAATCTTTTATTAAGAAACATCACAAATAACAAGGTCACCTACCTTCTGTGGTGGAACACGCCAGCGCTGAGGGTTATCATTCTCTATTCTAAATTCCTTCATTTGGTTTTATACTTGTTTGGACAAAATGTTGCTCTTGTGGTATTACTATATTCCAAAACTCTGTATCCATCTTTCCTCTCTTGATGCCCCTCTTTCCTCCCTCGATGTCCTTCTTTTCTAGGAGGTCAGAATGTTTGCTGGGTATGAGGGTATCACAGGGTTCCACAGCCCTCAAAGCCCCAATAATGTGTATAGAAACAGCAGGAAACGGCTTTATAAATTAAACTGTGTAAATAAAATACATTATTTTTTTCTAAATGTCTTAATTACATAACTAGTCACTCTAGCCGCCTCTCCCATGAAACTAAAGATGCCATTCTTCATCCCTTATATTAGGTAGTTTCTTTTAAATTATTGTATTGGGAATTAATATATATATATATATATATTATATATATATATAATTTATAACAATTTGCAGAAGTACCCTTGGGGTATGGTCTCGCTGGTGTTCTTAAATAAAGAGCGAATCCTCTTCTCATGCGGCGGTCGCAAGTGACCGCTGCCGGCCTGTAGTTCTGAGTAGCCTGCATGACAAAATATATTCAAAGTGTATGGCACAACTTGAATTGACAGACTAAGACATTTCATGGTTTCAAAAGGGCCAAATGGTTCTTATCTGCCATCAAAATCTGTTTCCACAGCACAAATACTTTTTTATACTAAAAGGTCAAAGAGAAAAGCTCTTGAAATAATAGGAAAGAGGACCATTGTAAATCTTGAGTGGGTTGGGAGTCTGGTATGCAAGAGAAACGTAAACCTGTACAATATCCCTCTGAAAGATAGGAGATATAACTGCAGTAGAAGACATCTAGTCCAAGACATACAGATAAGGATGATCGAAATACAAGGGCAAGCATGGTCCATACATAGACTGGCCGCAAAGGTTCAGATAGGATGGGGAAGACCAAGGTCCAAGGGAATGAACCTCAGAACATAGGATGAGGTTGTGAAGGAGTAGAGCAGAGGAAGATGAACCACATGGTAGTTCCAGTCTAGTATGTAGGGCAGCTAAGCAATGACTGGTTGGCGTTTTGGGGGATTTTATACAAAATCCAGAAGTAATGATGCAAACTGTCATCTTCTAGTTGAATCTTGTGTACAGGACAGACGAGGACGTGTGGCATTTCACATGTTGTTGCGTTTGTGCACGCGTCATGAATTGTTTCATGCCTCCATTGCTAAATTTTTCAATTGGGGGTCACTGGCAATAGACGGTTAATTGGAATCATATCCCTTTGGAGGGGCAGTGATTTGTGGCCCACATGGACATTTGGGAACTATGACAATATATGGCTGAATAAAATTTTAATATTTTTTGGGAATTCAGAAGTTGAACGGCGCTCGACTCCTCAACGCAGCAATAAAAGAAATATGATTTATCAGCAATATAATGCTTTTCGATGCCAGAAATAATACGTAAGAACGATTTTTTAGGTTTTTTTTATCAAGAATATAAAAAAGGAGGTTGCAATGTTTTAATTATGTGGAAAGTCTAGAGAAATTGGGTTTGTTTACATAAAAGTCAAAGTCTGCATCTAGAGCGGAATACTTTATTCAAATATATTCAAGGGCAGTGCAATGATTTCTTTAAGGAAACCTTTCATCCCCCATGCTGTATAGATAAGAAATTAGATTAAAAAGCAACTGAACTAGAGATCTAAGGAAACCCGCAATTTTCATTTTTTTCAGATAGAACGCGTGTCCAAAATCACAGAAAACTCAGTATCAATTCTATGTTTTTTTTCCTTAATGGCAATGAGTTCTGAAGTTGATTCACCAATGACGAGGTCAACGCTACGTAATTATTCAAAATTATGCCATACAAACACGACTTTGTCTCTAATTTCCCAAATTCATTTATTGATGTATAATTCATCAAATATAATCCCTCATATTTTTGACAGAAGTATGGAATTGTGAAAAGATAGAAAATGCTAACGTTTATGTGTTTGCCTAGAATGTTATGTTATTTTATTATAATTGGATTTTATTAATCATATGAATTAGCAATTTATTCACTAAAGCAGGAATTTGCAAGGTAGTTACTAAAGGTTTGGCAGTCATTCCAACATTCTAAAATAAGAAAGGGCACGCGACAGTAGACACTGCTCCCAAGGGCCAATGGCCAGTCTGTCTTTAGGACCAAATTCTTCCTTCCCCAAAAGAAACAGGTTTATAAGCTGTAACTAAGATATAATATCTTCTACCAGGCATGAGAATAGATTAATAGCCAAGATGTCTGCTAATAGAAGGACCATAGCCTCAATCTGGAACCTGCCCCCCCCCCATGTCCCCTGGTGGACATGGTGGAGATGGACAGACCAACAGCACTTTTACACAACTCTCCGTAATCCTTCCATAGAACCTGGAACCTCTGGTTATACGACCCTTCCGTGCACGTATGACCTGTAAGAGCACTCTGGTCTCTGTCTAGGCAACATGGCATATAGCTTAATTTCCTCTAGGTCAACTCTGGATTCTGACATTTTTCCCACCCAATTTGCATACATTAAAACTCTGAGGTCCTAAACGTTTATGCAACCTTACACCTTTTTCAAGCCAGCATGAGGGGCAGACTGGTCATCAGGCTTACTGGGCACATTTAGAGTTGGCTGGTGTGCTTAACTGTGTGGCCACTAGAGCATAGCGTGCAGCCATGTGTATCTAGCGGGTGGTCAACAAAATAGGATTGTAGTGGCACACCTATAGATATATACCTAGCAGGTGGTCGCACGTACCTCATTTATAGGCTACTGGCCTTAAAGTGCCGGGGCTGATTTTAGTCCAGCCCTGACAGCACAAGACCATAGAAACATAGAATCTGATGTCAAATAAGAACCATTCGTCCCATCTAGTCTTTTATCTTGCAAACCATGCACCGATTTAGTCGCCTTCCTCTGAACTCTCTAATATGTCAAAATGCTTCTGGCAATGGGGTCTTCAGAACTCTACTCAATACTCTGGATGAGGTCTGACCAGAGATCTGTAAAGCAGCAGAACCTCCTCTTTCTTCCGACTACACCTGCTTGCTTTTTTTCATCTGCTTTCCTTTAAGCACCATCTCATGCACCGCCACCCTCCATGAACCCACTTTGATCGCTCAGTAAACTTTTAATGTTTAAATCACCTTTTGTCCAAAAGCATCAAAATCCAAAATGAAAATAAACTATAATGGCAAACACCTAAAGGTAAATAGATCACTACATTTTTTTATTTCCAATTAAGAAAAAAATCTAGTATCATTTTTTGTTATTTGCAGGATGTTGTTATTTGGTCATAAAATTAGATAATTTTATGATCAGTGAAATTAGCAATCTCTTGTCTGGTGTCACTTTAAATTATATTAGGCCATAAAAATGTCATAATATATGCCGTAATACATATACAACAGAAAGATTTTATTTCTTTTAATTAGCTCATGTTGATCATAATGAGAAATAATGAGTATTGTTTGTTTTACTACTTTGAAAATGAATAATGTCAAGAAAATGTGAAAATAGGTAAATTTCATCACCGTGGAAAAAAATATATGTAAGAATTTTTAGACTGTCTATAAAGATTATACCTGATATTGACTTTGCTTTTGGATTTAATTTATTATTTCATGCATAACTTCACTCATTTATAACAATTGCAGAAATTGGCTTCCAACCCCAATTCTAGGAATAGATTTTCGGAAGATGCTGTATTTTGCCCCTTTGTTGTAAAAGCCTCAAATGTTACTAGCTCCCTGGTCTTGTCTTGTCCCATCATACCTGAAGAGCAAGACAAGATGACCATTAGACTTTTGCAAATGGACAACGAATATTGTCTCCTGCCATTATGATTCGGACAAAACAGAGATGCGAGTACGGAGACAGGGGCACAGAAGTGGCCGGCGAATAAGGTAGAGAGACGTTGAGAGTGCGAGCAGGAGTCTAGTGACCACGTGAGAGCTGCAATGATCCGTTGATGCGAGAGCTCCTCTGACCAGTAAGCCAAAGTGGTACAGTGGTGTAACTATGCAGGACATTGGGATAATACATGAAAATTGAGACTGTATTAACCCCTACCACTTCTGTTTGAAGGCTCTTCAACGTATCCACTGCTCTGTCACTGAAGCTTTATAGTCTTCATAAAATGATTGACGTACGATTGAAGTGACACCAAACACTTAACCCCATTTAACATATTGAAGATACCGTCCTCCAATGGGACACACCAATTACATTTTTCCAAAGAAGAGATAAAATGCAGACTTTTGATTGGCCTATGGAGTAGAACTGAGTTGAACATACTGTTTATGTTATAGAAATTCTTAGGTAAACTTCTAAACAGAGATGTAATTAACTTGGGTGCTGCCTCCCCAGTCGCCACTTCCACGGCCAACGTCATATCCTGGGGCTCTGTGACGTAAAGGCTTGGCACAGCCTCCATAGTGTAACCAGGTATAAAATCAGAGATCTCCCTTATAACTGTGGCACACCACTCAACCTGATTGCCAAGAAGGCAATTTGCCCCCTGGTTTTCGGGTAGCGTGACTGCTTCCCTAGGACTAATGAGCCTAGTCTAGAAGAAGTCATTGATTCTATGAATAGCCGGGTGTAGAAGCCAATATTACTACTCAAATGTATTATGAAACAACATATATTAGATAAAATTATCCAGATTAAGTAATCTGCCACAAAAAATATATATATCGAAGTATAAACACGGATATACCGACTCATTTATGGTAAACTGCAACAGATACCAACAAACAGACGTTTGTTCCATTGTCTAAACACGATAGGTCTCTTTTCTTTATTTTAAGAAGGTGATAAATTGGGATAGTTCCCTGCCATCTGTAGCCGGCTGGTGTGTGGAGACATTGAAAAGTATTACATGGTGTCTCTACATACTGTCTTTAAGATTTTATTACACTAATAAAGCCAGCGAAACAGTCCAGGAAAACATCACATCGAATGGTTTGTTTGTGAAGACGCTCGCAGTTCCCAATGAAAGTTAAATTATAAATTCTGTAGGTAAGAAAACTGGTTTAATTCTTTATGTGAAAAAAGCTTTGTTTGTGTGCTTGTGAGCAATGATGTTTTAAATTACTAAATGAAGAGACATATAATATATATAATATTATATATAGTATTATATTTATATATACAATATATTATCATATATATATATATATATATACAGGGCCGGACTGGCCCACCGGGATACCGGGAAATTTCCCGGTGGGCCGGCAGGTCCGTGGGCTGGGCAGTCGGCAGACTAACCATGAAGACAGCCGCTGAGCGGCTGCAAATGGCATTGAAGGCCTCCCTCGGCGCCAGGGGAGGCCTGGGCAATTGCCCCCCAGGCTGCCCGAAATCTAATCAAAGCGGCCGCTGGGTGCTGATGCGGCCGGCTGGCATCAGCACCCAGCAGCAGTGTGCGATGGCCGTCTAGTGATGGAGCAGCGTAAGGGATGAAAGCTCCGCCCCCTCGCACTGACCTTTCACCCCTCACGCTGCTCCCATTACTATGCGGCCATCAGACTGCTGGGAATGTAATCTAAACGGCCGATGCCTGCTGATGCCGCCGGCTCTGCTTTAATACTTTTTTTTTTTACTTAATATGGCAACCCGATCCAGCTTACCATATAAATAAAAAAAGTGTGAAAGTAGCTCCGGCCGGCGGCATCAGCACCCAGCGGCCGTCAAGATTACTTTCCCAGCAATCTGATGGCCGCATAGTGATGGGAGGACTGCTGCAGCACCGGATGTCAGGTCAGTGACTTCCTGTCAGCATAGAGGAGAACGGTGTGCAGCCACCAGAGGACGGAAGTCAAAAGAAGTAGAAGGTGAGTAAACCAATGTATTTTTTGTACTGTATAATATTTTTTTGTTTTTGTTAAAAACAAAAAAAATCGGCATGTGTGTGTGTATGTAAGTGTGTCCCCCTATACGCCACTCTGCCTCCAGAAATGCCTTATACCCCCCTATATGCCACTCTGTCCATGATATGCCTTTTAACCCCTATATGGCAGAGTGGCATATAGGGGGTTACAAGGCATATCATGGGACAGAGTGGCATTTAGGGGGTATAAGGCATTTCTGGAGGCAGAGTGGCATATAGGGGGTTAGAAGGCATATCATGGGACAGAGTGGCATATAGGGGTATAAGGCATTTCTGGAGGCAGAGTGGCATATAGGGGTTTAGAAGGCATATCAGGGGGCAGAGTGGCCAGCCTGGGGGCAGATGTGCATAACTCGGGGGTAGGTTGTCAAATGAAAGGAAATAAAAACCAAGCATGTCTCAATCATAGCTTTTATTAAATATGGAAAAAAAATAGTCTACATGAATTAATAAAGAAATAAAAGTTTCTTACCAGAATATCGTGAAGAATAATGTGATCAGCGTTTTGTTCCACTGAATAAAATGGAACTTTTTCATCTAAAAATGTTCGCAGTAGTAAATGTTTTGATCCCATTCTGTGTGATGTATTTAATTTATTAGGGCCTTTTAACACTTTTGCTTTCTGGCATTTTAATACAAATAATGAGATAAAAAGGTTGGCTGGTCTCCAAATTTTTTCAGGGCTGCTTTTCAGTCCCAGTCCGGCCCTGTATATATACGGTAATATATGTAACATATGCCGGACCTCCAGCAGTGTATAGTCTAGGATGGTTCCTACCTAGACACATGAACTGCAAAGCCTACATTAAAGTGAAAATAATTTTGGACTCCAATTTTACATTGACAATAAGGGGTTAAATTTTTTTATGACAATTTAACCCTTGTAAGCCAATTGGAGTCCAAATAATTTTCATAAAGCGGAGCTCCAGCATCCATTACAATATTATTAATTATAATTACATATAATATTATTATACATAGTACTTTTGATAGCAGAGCATCATTATTCATCGTGAAAACCCAGTTACATTTTTGTAGTTTTTGTAGTACAGTTTAAATTTATTATTATTATTATTATTATTATTATTTTTATTTATATGATATTCTTTTATTATAATATTTAGATTTTTATTTTATATAATTTTTTTTATATTTATCAGGAGTCTCTCTTCCCTTCAGACTCCACGCTTAACTGTAAACTTTCATTGAGAGGGGTAAGATGGACGATTTTCTGTGATTGCTAAAAGCAGGAGAAAGGGGTCTTGATGTGCCACCATGTATGAAATCCATGATTGGAATCCTTGGTCCACCTCGCCAACAAATATAACATACATGTTTGACCCTGAAAGTGTTAAATGATCGAAAATCCCACTTCTGGTAGAACTGTACCATGTAATCAGTAAATTAAGTGACCCAACTGAATACAGGAAAACTATTACTGACTATTTCGGTAATACTGGAGACCACATCTCCAAAGAGATATGGATATTCAGGAGTGAGTCCGAGTTTGCTGGATATAAACATTTTAGGGAAGGCTAAAAGATCCCAACAAGGGGAAAGATAAGAAAGTGCAGCAAATCAGTAGGAAAAAACTCTATACAATGGGGTTCATGGGGATTTAAATACCCCTCCACCAGACCAGTGCCGGAGTTGACTTGTAATGAAGAATGTATAACACACTAGCAAGATAGCAGAAATGAAGGGCAGTAAGGGACAAAAGATTATGGATGGGGGGACTATGGAAATTTAAAGGGACCTCTGTCTTATATGCATTAATGGGCATAGGTGGCTTTAGTGTCCCTTTAATACCCCTGCAAATACTCCCAGAGTCTTTGAACTTTCCATCAAAATGCCACTGCACTAATTGTTAATGTTCAATTTTTTTTTTTTTACTTTGGATATAATTATTTTACGTGGGTGACCTTTTAACTGTAGCTCAGTAACTACTTTCCAGGAATTCCTTGAAAATTTCGGTTTTTTTCCCGGTGAAATATTTTCTAAATACATTTACATTAGAAATAGTTTTGTACATTCACCCCATCCATGTATCCCACAAAAAAAAATATCAGTTATAAGATTTTATATTAGGTATTTTTAATAAAGTGTTAGCCATTAACAAAAATATAATAGAAATGAATAGAAATCTACCATTGGCTCCAATTCATCTTTCCAATACAAAAAGCAGATTCTTTGCGGATCTGGCACTGTGGAAAGTCACTTAATTGTCTCACCGGGTACCATGATGTGTGTATAATGGAACTGCTTGGAAATGTCACATCAATTAGTGTCACAAATACCAGTATATCCCCTCCTTTCACCTGCCAACCATGGTTCATCTTTTTGTTTTATTATTTTTGAATTTTCTTTTGAAAAAGTAATAATGTAAATTGGATATCATCAATCAATAACCTCTCAAATAAAATATTTATTTTACAGATGCATGGATCAAATAGCTGGAGTAACAGCAATGTTGTGAATCCATTGTAAAAAAGCCTACCGCTTACGTGTCCTTCTCTCCTTTCCCTCAGCTCCACTTTTTCCTCTTTCATCTTCTTGTTCTTCTGTCTTCGTCCACGTCTCAGTGAACCAGGCCTCCAGAAGCACTTCTGCAAAAGGGCGGAGCCTCCAGGCACACCCTCTCTCCCTATTGGAGGAACGGTAAAGAGGCTGTCCCATGGCTTCGCCCCTTTTGTGCTCTGAGAGAATAATGACAGAATAAGAGAAGCATATCTGCACCTCTCTTTCTTCACACATCTGTCTGCATTATGTTGGCCTCTTGTAGTACTTCCAGAAAAGGACAGAGCCACAGGGACAGCTTCTCCCCTCATTGCTCCAATCGTGGAGACGGTGTTTCCCAGACACTCTGTCCTTTTGAGGTAGTGCTCTGGAAGGCGTGATTCACGGAGAAGTGGACAGAGAAAGAAGACAAAGGGAGATGCGGATGAAGAAAGAAGTCAGAAGAACAAGAAGAGGCAAGAGAAGGATCAGCGCTGTGGGAAGGTAGACAGAGAAAAAGTGTTGATGGAGAAGGTAGGGAGACAATGACAGAGAGGGACTTGAGACCCCTGTGTGCTAATGTGACACCCCCCTGATGAGTAGCAACCTGTGCGGCTTATGTACGCCTCTGTGTTCCCCAAATATCCATCATGAAAGCAAGATTTTTTCAATAAAAGTTTGGGTGAAGCATAAAGTTCTCCTATTAACTCATTTTCTAAAACAAGGGAACAAACCAGTGAGCTGTATGATATATTATTATATATATATTAGATATTATTATATATTATATATGTATTATATAATGTATTATATAATCCGTATGTTACATATAATACGTTTGTTATATGTACCCTTTTGGCATTGAAAGTTCTAGAATAGTGACCTTAAAAAGAATATTATACCCTTTATAATTGACTGTGCGCATGCATAGCTGTGTAGGGATTGAAATATAAATGGTATGTACAGTTTAGCAAATACAATGTTATCAAGGCTAAAAGATTCACGGCGTGTATGGATATTTAATAATTCAGCTGCTATTAACTTACAGAATAGTGCTCATATTGAAATAGCACAGAATAGTCACAAATCTTATCTTGCACACCGAGATCTAAATTAAATTGGCACGCTGCCATCTTTTTAAATCCTGATTGACATCAACATTTCGGTTACTGTACTGATAATGCTAAATTGGGAATTTTGTTGCTATAACTTTTACATGTTGTCAGAAAGTGAGTTTTTCAAATGCACACAACACGAGAGGAAGAGAGCTTTTAAAAGTCAAATAGAATTGATTTTGAAGTTCGTATACTTTTGTTTGAGCGCATAAAAAAATGGAATTTTCTTTAAAAAAAAGTCCCCCCCCCAATATTAAATCATTATTTTAATAACAAACTCTTCAATGTATTTGAATGGTAAATGTATTCTCAATGATGTATCTGTAACTGAACGGGGGTGAATAATCACTAATGGATGCTGGGTATACCACTGGGCAACTTGGAATGAAAAGCAGTCCTTGCGCCTATCAGGTATTTGCATGTTTTTTTCAGATGGCCAGTTGGGCTTGGGTACCACTACTAACTTCAATTTAACTTTTACTATGACAAATAAAAGCAAAATAAAGGTACAGAATATGCATACATCACAACAATCAAATGTGCTTTGGGGGTGCCGAACAGGACTTCCATCATAAAGCTTGGTCACCAGATCTCCAATCTCCAAGGATCTCCAATTACTCATTCACCTGATCAAGAACTCCACCACTACGGTAACAAAGCTAGCAGAATATCCAAATCTAGTTGAACACATGCAATCTCATGGCTATAATTTCATGTACGGGTACACAAGAGAGCTATTCACCACTCTAGTATTGACCATCAAATAAACAAGTGATCATTTGGCATACGCTTATAACATGCATTTACCAGATGGTTTGTGATTTTGTAAGAATAATGACGTATGCAAGCCTAGGCAGACTTGACCCAGCAGCTCCCTGCCGCAAAACCGGGGTCAAATCCCTATGGCACAGCCTCCATATTCTGCTTTTTTTGGCCAGAGTAAGCACCAAATTGAAATCCGTCAATGGCAACTAGAGTCAGAAGAGATAGAAAGGTAAGGTTTATGAAATCAGCAGCTTGAAATGCCTTAATACCAGAAATCTGCCCTCATACATTTTCTAGTATTTCGGGACACAGAGTTCGAAGCAGCCTTTTGCTATTATGTGGGTCCTTATTGTAGTTGTTCTCATATTTGTTTGAGTCTTAATGTTTGTTTCAGCTTTATCCGGGGAGGTAAATGTTTAGTGGTACTGCTATAGTTCAGAAATATGTCCTGAACTGAGGGCCCCGGTTCTGATCTATAGATATCAGTTAGTTGTGGTTCCAGTCATAGGAGAATGGAGTGTCTCCTCTCAAGTAGTTTTTACATTGTCTAAGAGGCATATTGACCTCTGAATCCAGCTTCCTAGGATACTGATATTTTGTACTTTAGCCTTCTTGATTAGAATGACTGGTATTCTGATTGACTTTATCTTGGTGGTGTTTTAAACATTGGTCGATAACCTTTTTAGGGTCCCTTGGGCCATACTATGACCAAAACAGGGGTCTGCCAAATATTAATTGGGGTACCTGGTCCTAGGCACTCTAACGATTCTGTCAGGAACACAGGTAGGAACCCAGTTGCAGCTCTCAAACGTATCTGGCAGAAACTCAGTAATGAAGGGGTCAGGCAGAAATCGTGGTCAGGCAGGTCCGAGGGTCAGTATACCAGGCAGCACAGGATCAGAAACGGTAGAATCAGGCCAAGGGTCAAGCAACAGGAAAACACTATGAATCACAATAGAGGCGCAGTTAACTCCAGCAATAGCAGAGAAGAACTGAGCAATGATAGCTCAGTTGTTCAGGGTTTTTAAAGGGTGGAACTTCACCCTCTGACTGCTGTAATTAGACTCTGCAGGTGTCCAGGGTTCATTCTGGAAACCTGAACACCTGTGGAGATGAAGAGCAACCGTGTCCATCTCTCTGGCAACCACAGATACCAGGGAGGCGGAATGCTGGGGGCATGTCTCCACTGCGTCTTTGATCACCGTAGAGACGTAGTAAGGTGTGCCGGGGTCGGCCCCTCGCTTGAGCCGTCTCCCCGGCATCTTTGGTTGGGACGCTGAGCGTGGGGGCCGGCTCTCCTGCTGGGGAGATGGGGTGTATGGTGGACGGCGGGGCGGCTGGGTGAGTTGCCCGATGCGTGACAGATTCTCTTACTTATGATTCAATATATTTGGCCACATGATGAACAGACGACCATGCTGAGGATCAAAGAGTGGTTCCCCTTGATTATCTAAAGCAGGGGCGTCCAACCTGCGGCCCTCCAGCTGCTGCAGGACTACATCTCCCATAATGCTTTTTCATCTAAGGGGCTGGCTGAGGAGTATGGGAGATGTAGTCCTGCAGCAGCTGGAGGGCCGCAGGTTGGACGCCCCTGATCTAAAGCTATACCTGGGAGATGAGCGAGGCTCTGATTCTGATGGGATATAATAAGGGAAATAATGTCACAGAATCCATGAGGTAATCGGATTTGGAGTCAATAAAGTGATAATCATCTTTTTTAGCATTGTTCACTTTCAGAGGTGCCCTAAGAATTAGGTTTTAGTCCTTTGCTGGGTGTCATTACATATCTGACATCCGCAGAATAGAGGCTTCAACAATGAGGCACGCCATCTAAGAATATTCGTCTTGGTTACCAACAAGAAACCTCCTCCTACTTGACCAACCAAATATTTGCCTGTTGGTCACCTTTCCAGACATAAGATTTAATTTAGATTTTTCCTGGATAGGCTTGGTAACAGAAAGACCAGCATCAGCTAAAGACTTATGGTCACTAAGGATAAAGCCAAAGCGGAAGACATCCGTGAAGCATAGGACCTTTCTCGTGAGCCTAGCCTTATGACATTTTCATACAAAGTCCCCAGCAAGAATGCTGGGTTCACTAGGGCCTCTACTTTTTACATTTTTAAAATATTTTATTATTTTATCCTAATTTTCCCATGTTTTTTTTTTCATAAGACTTCTCATATGAAGCAGAGACACTCTGAAGACTCTTTAGCTTCTACTATATACTATATTCTAGTTATTTTAAAATGTTTTTTGTTTGTTTGCATTGGTTCCTTGCAGAATTGATTGTGGGAAAAAATGATAAAATACCATGGAATTTTACCCTGGAAGTTTACCATCGAAAACATACTTAACATTCTAAGCAACCGCGTTTTATCTGTCATGCACAAAATTAGGCTATGATTCTTAGATCCAGCCTTTGGCTACCTTAACTGCAAATGTCTAGCGCTTGTAATTACACAAAATGAGATAAATTGGCAGCTGCTGACAACATAATAAAGAAACAATTTTGACCGGAGTAAAGACAAGATCGTTGGAAAAAAAGGAGCTTAAAAAGGATAGGAGAAAGAAAGACAGTAAGATGAAAAGAAAAATGAGATTCATTTGAAGTTGTTAATTTAAGGCAACACTTTCCCATTTATATATTGTTCGCTGTAATCTTAACGGTTTATTCCTCTGACAACTACATTAAGTTGTAATTGTATTTCATATTAAGAGGTAGAACAATTGATGTACTTGGCTTGTGTTTCCCAAAACATTTACTTATATAAATGTCATAATTTCTATTTCCTTGTTTGTGTATTTACAATGTTATTAAAAATACTCATATTTTTTAATCTTCTTTTTAAACATATTTAAATTTTTTTTTGTGAGTTGCAGAGGGAATTGCCCAGAAATATAAGCGTATGTGAATGAATGAAGACTATGAAATATGTTAAATTTTAAAGATGCTGTTCCACTTGATCTTCAGAACACTTACAGCGTTAGAAACGGTATTCTCAGCACTATTGAATGTCCAAAACCATTCCCCACCAAGACTCCTTAATCATGTAAATATTGTTTCTTACTTTGGCACAAAAGCAGAAATTAAAAAAAAGTTATTGCCATAGAAAGTAAAAGCATGTCTTACAAGAGATTAAACCTTTAGAATTTGAATTAAGGGGAAATGAATGACAAATGTGCTAAGGTATATTTGCTTAGCCCACTAAAGACTATAATATCTTGTGAAAATGGAACAGCGTCTTCAATTGGATAGCTTTATTTTTCTGAACTATTTGTCAGGACCCAGGCAGGCAGGTCGGGTAGGAGCCCAGATGCAAGGGATACCAGGGGCTCTGTCTGTACCCCTTGATGCATCAGGACTGGTAGGTAGGTACAGACAGGCACACAACGGACAGAAAAGCAGGACTGGAATCGGAGAATAAAGGGGAACTGTAGCGAGGACAGGAGAACTCAGAATAGCAGGTCACACGGCTTGGAAGCCCTCAGGCAGGACACACGGCTTGGAAACGGCTGGACAGGTAGGTAATTCCTGTGGGGTCTGGTTCACAAATCTGGATGGTGAACATAGCCAAGGTCATACACAGGAGATCAGAATGAAGTACACTGAGCTTTAGCTGCAAGCAGACTAACAGGAACCCAAGCCAAACAATGCAAAGGCCCAGACTGGAGGACAGAGCAGGTATAAAAGGGCAGGGCTAAACTCAGGTAACGTGGCTCAGCTGTTCCAAGTAATTAGAAAAGGGTGCTCCAGAGAGGGAAGGGTGGCCACTAGTGGCTGCAGGTAGACATGACACTGAATAATTATTGCATAGTCCAGGCTGGTAGCATGGAACCCTGACACTATTTAAGCCACAATCCTGGAAGCACATGTATGGTTAAAAAGGGTAAGAGTAGTGGTGTTTCTATGTCCGATGCTGCTCTAGACCTCTGTCCCCACACTGTCCATTCTAATGAGCGCTGGGATGTGACATCCATATACTGGCGCACTGATTGGAAGCATGGACTTCACCTTGTACAGTGCACCATGTAGGCTGTTATGGCTCTGCATAGTCCTCTACAGCATTAAATGGGTTGAACAATGAGATAATATCTCTCCGTTGTAACCAGCCCATTGAGCAGCTGGGGAGTTTGATCACCCAATAGTCCTAGTGAATATGTCACTGGGCAAGAAGACTATTCATCTCCATGGGATGCACATGGAGGCAGGGAGGTCTATACACTAAAATGCAAGAGCGTACCTTCTAGTAACATAGTAATTTAGGTTAAAGCTTGGTTAAAAAATGGCACCTGATTTTTTACTGGATCATGAAGCTCTAACTAATCCTGTCATTATAGCCCATTATATCCCTGTATATTCTTGTTTGCTAAAAAAAAACTTCCCCCAGCTCATATTTAATAGGCCTCTATTGAGTTTCATAGCACAACATCTGCAGGTAGTGAATTTCACACCTTTACGCTCTTACTGTAAAGAAAACTATTCATTGCTTTAGGTGAAAATTCTATGAACAGGTCTCCAGAGAGTGCTGTGTATTATCCCCATATGTATAATATATTTTTTTTTTGCATTTTGTTGCTTTTTTCACTCTCACACACTCTTACTCACACTCTGTTACGCTTTCTCTCAATGTCTCCCCACCTTCTCTGCCAACTGATTCCATGTCCCTTTCTTCTTTTCTGCAGCTCCACTTCTTCTCTTGCTTCTTATTGTTCTCCTGTCTTCTTTCTTCGTCCAGTTCTCCCCGGTACCAGCTCTGTTATCTCAACGCTTCCGCAGAAGGGACGGAGCCTTGTGCACACCCCCTTCCCGAATGGAGGAACGATGGAGAGGTTGTCCTCTACAGTTATGCACCTCTCTTTCTCTGTGATTCTGTCTGCAATATTCTATTTTCTTCGAGCACTTCCTCTCTCCCCGTTCCTCCAATCAAGGAAGAGCGTGTGTGCGGATTCTCCGCCCTTTTGTGGAAGCACTCCGGGAGGCTTGGCTAATGAAGCTGTTACCAGGGAGAGAGAAGACAACGTTACTTGCCTTATTAGACACTACATGAACTAGATGTAAAACATAGTTTTGATCCCATAATAATTTTCTACTTGGTAAATAGGGGTTCCTGGGAACCCTGATTCCTTTATTTATTTGAAACATGTTTTTTTATGTGTATATTGTGCACTGGGATGTTTTTCTAAAATAATTTAGTCATTTTGCTATTTGCAGGTGAGCACATGCGAGTTTTTATTCAAACAGTGAACATTCGAGTTGCTTTTACTCGACTGAATAGATCCAAATGAGGTGTAGACCTCGTTCATGTCCCTTTAAAAAAACTCTTTAGAATATAACAGAAAAGTATTATTTTTCCTCACCTTACACCTTATTTTTACAGTTTTTCTTAATTAGCAACGTATATTAATTAAAAATTAGCGGAAATGTGTTATCAGACGCAGCTCTAATTTATTCAAAATTTACTTACATTCGATCAGAACATGTCCTTTCCCTAGAGGATTCTAAACTCATTTTAACTAATTTCATTTGGCAAAAATTAAATCAAATGGCGTCCCTAGAGGGAAGACATCTTTCTCAAACCACGTATTCCTGTCACAAGCTTGGAAACCACATATCCTGTCAAAAGACATTTATATTTGGGTTCATTAATTGCATTTCTAGGCTTATTAGCAAAGAATGTGGTACTAAAGGACAAACATCAACAGACACCTGGTTACCACATTCAACATTATAAAATGATGTCCCGAGAGAATAACACTAAAAAACGTGACATTTATTTCTACATAAAATCCCGGTGTTTTCGGACCTACATTGTATTCATCTCATAAATGGGAGAAGGTGTTTACTATACTAGTGATTGTCAGAAAACGGTAAGTGAAAATATTATAGAAAAATGACACTTTACAGAAATTATTTATCTTAAATACAGGAAAATATTTAGACTTAGTAGTTACCAAAATGTGTCCAATGAAGATATACAGATAACTTATAGTTTTATAGACATAATATTGTTAAAAATACATTTTACAATCTTGTCTTCAATATGTTTAGCTTTATTGAACTATATATAATATACAAAAAAATATATTATATATATTCATATATATAATTTATATATATAATATATATATATTATATAATATAGGAATATCTTTGTCATATTTGATTAGATATATATACTATATATATACATATACATTTATATAATGCTATATCAAATCATATATATATATTATAAATTGATATACATATATAAATGAGTAATATATATACTATATATTATATATATATATCTAATCAAATATGACAAATTAGGAATAATTAGGGTTGATGCTTCATGAAATCACTTGCATGCTAAAAAGACAGAAAATGCTAAAAATAATCATCACATCTTCATACAGATCACATAATTCAAACCAAAATATTACAAGTTATACATTTTTCTTTTTTTAATAAAGGGAACACACACTTTTTGGGTTGGATTATGGATTAAAACTGGACGCGACACTTGAAGACCAGTCAGCTTTAAACTGATGTATGGTACAATGCCTTATTTACTTCCTTGATCAGGGGATGAGGGGTTAACTGTGATTTAAAGTAAAACCCTCTGCCCACTGGGATAAAGGGGTTACAACATAACCTTGGAGTGGTATGGACCCCATCTCATGCCCCCCCATTTTCATCCTTTCCCTGTAGGATGAAGGGGGCTAAGGTTAAAAATAAACCCTAAAAACTAAAAAAATGTGTATATTATTTATTTTTTTTATTTTTTTTTATAGATTTGGGGAGCTAAAATGTTTCAGGTGAGGGTATGACCTCCCAAGCAATTTGCAAATTGTCTTTATGTTGTTTTCGGAGAATTAGCATCCGACCTCAGTGGAGTCTAGTCGCTCACTCACATCTGGGCTTGAGGTGACTTCTCAACTTAAACTTATTTTTTTTTGTGATTTATTTATTTTGTGAATGGTTATGAAAATTGGGTCGTTGTCCAACACTTGTGAGTTTTCTGTTAAAAACCCACATTTTAGCCTACTTGCAACCACTTTCACGATTAGACATCAATGTCCCTTCCAAAGCTTTTGGGAGTTCAATGTGTTCTTTCCTACACAAAATATTCCTTTAAAAAAAATGTAGAAAAGACAAAAGAAACAAAAATACAATAAATGCAATGAATTATTATTATTTATTTTTTTTAATGTACTTTTGTGGAGAATTTTGTCTTTTTTTTGGTTCCAAGACTAATGACTGCTTTTCAAATGCAAAAGTTAGCATAATATTTATAATTTAAAATACAAAAAAAATGAATAATAGATCAATTCTTATTGCAAAATGTTTAGGGAGCAATAGTTCCTTAATAAAGATTATTGCTATAGGGGAGATGGATTTTAGGATTATTGTTACGGCCGGGGGCTGTAATATTTCCCCTTTAATGCTATTCATCTGAGATATGCATGGGATGAAGTGAAATTATACATTCACTACATTTGGAAGGAAAATTCTAATGAGGCCACGAATTACCTGAGATGTGTCTTCTGTGGTTAAGGAAATGACACTGTGCATCATTTGGCTGACAGAACTACTGAACTTCTCATTAGAATACTTTTGCAAAATGACATCATAGATAATAAGGCAAAGCATTTCTCGGGCACACTATTAAGTTTCAGCACTTACTTTTTTAATACACTGTCATTATAAATTATAAGAATTAATATCAGCGTTTCCTGTTTTTCCACCTAGATGCGACTATAAAATTAAAAGGAAAGTTGAAGACGGTCGTACATTTTTTGTTCACTTTTTTTTAGGTTCGATGGAGCTAAACCGGAACTTTCAACCCCACAATAAAGAATCTTGCCATTGCTTGGTGTTCACGGTTATCTTTGTCGGAAGCATCTCATGATATCAAAGGGCAGAAACTGGCATGACTGTTGTAGCCTCAGCTTCCAGGCTAGGCTTACCCCCCACTTGTGTTGTGTTAACGAAAACAACATAAAATTACATTTTGGATAAGAGGCCACAGCCAATTTATTTATTAGAGTCATTGCCACGCCAAAACCTGAAGACAATAAACATAAGTGCACTAACAAAGACAGTGACTCAAAACACAAACACACAAATATATACAACAAATCCAAAAAAGCTTGCCAAGTAATCCAGGTACCAGAGCCAAATACCAATTAGGGAAGGGGCATACCCTGATGTCCCCACTTAGACCTGAGGGCCCAAGCACCACCAGCCAAGAACCTCTCATCAGTTACCATCACTTATCTTACCACCGCTTTAACCCCCTGGGTACCTAGCAAGCTGCCTCCCATTAGATTGTGACAAACTTCACACACAACTTCCCAGAGTTAGAAATCGAAAAATTAGAGGAAGGAGGGACAGGCAACCAGGTATGCTGTCTAAGAATTGGTTCCCCTTAAACCATACCTTAAATAACCCCCCCAAATCCTTAAATTCCCACCAAAGCCTACCCTTCCTCTGCACACCAGTCAAGGCCCACTATAGCCCATTCTGGCCCCCTGGTGGGCTTCATTGGGTTAGGGTACCAGTGGCGCATATGAGTTTGCCCGAGGTTTCACTTCCGAACTAAACCTCAGAGGATGAAATCACAAGTGGAGTATGTATGTGTGTGTGTGTGTGTGTGTGTGTCCCACCTACATGTGCAGCAACCTATAGGAACCTCAACCCATTTCAAAGAAAGAAGCCCATGAATGAAGCAAGCACAGTTTGATTCCCGAAAAAAAAGAAATCTGCCGCTTTAAGTCGAGCAGATCAAAAAAGTCTATTGTCTTTATCTCTTGTTTTAAATGCAAGTCTCTTCTGTATAATATATTCTAAAAATGTCATTTTTAAGATTTAATATATTTCTAATGTTCTGACTTTAATAACACTATGTATACTAGCAATCCAGCTTCTACTATAAAAAATGCCATCACGGCTTTGATGATCTGAAAAATATAATTTATTGTGATTTATAAGACAATTTTGGTAGCATTTTTATAGCTGTAAAGCAAAGATAGCATAATATTCTAATAATCTGTGTTCTTAATGTATCCTATTCTTGCATTTATATCATTTCATTATACTTTCTTTGTTAATACATGTGACAATCTTCTTTCTTAAGATGAGCGGGGATAGTTTTAAAAGAAAAGGAAAAAAAAGAAAAGATCGCTAGAAGAATTTTAAAAATAAGAAAGGGTCCCTGCTGTTTTTGTACTTCCCTGCTGGGAAATTACAAATAAGATTCTTCTGAAAGCCAGTGTTATTAAAAGTAACTTTAATCCTTTTATCCAGACATCTCATAAAGTCATACAATTAAGTCAAGAAATGACAAGTGTGTTTTCTTCTATCTATTCCCAATTTTGAGAGTAATTGCTTCAGGCCAGTCTGATTTTGAGCTGAAATTTCATTAGCGTCCCATGTCAATGTCATCGCTACGGTCTTATCGACATTGTTCCTTTGTGCCATGCTCCGCCTTTCCAACATTGAAACAGAATTATCAAAGGGCTGGAAAAATGCAGAAAAATGTAAATATCGCATGCATATTCTGACCTATGCCAAGAGTAAAAAACGGTGGCAGATCCCCGCGGCGCTGCTGCTCAATGGGCCAATTAAAAAGGCGATCAGTATAGCCTTCATAGTTTACTTCTGCCCGGCGCTGCATGTTGTTAAAAGGTGGATCGCTGGGATATGACATCATATATCAATAGGCAGAAGAAGGATGATGGCGCTGAGGGAGTGGCAGGTGGTGCTGCCATGGTTTAGATTAGATTAATACAGCACTATATATATCACCTGGTAGAAATCTGTCAGAGACCAAATAACCAGATAGCACTGGTGCTCTCTCTGAAAAAAAGAGTATTTTTAAAAAATAAGCTTATAACTACTTAAAGGGAGCCCTGTGATGTCATTGTGCCGTCATCACAGAGTTTTCTCTAGTTAATTATTATTTTTCACGCATAATTTGGCAAAGGTTAGTGGAGAAATGGCAGCAAGAAAAGCTGAAGAATGAGTAAGGAGTGGATTACTGGCCTAGGAGGGGGCAATGGGGGTGGGGGGACAGAGAACTATCAAGTTCTAGAGGAAAGGAGAATAGGTGCAGAGAGTTCATGTACTCGAGTTGGAAAATGGTAAAGGAGGGCTGGATCTGCAACTTTATGGGAAAGCTGTCTTAAGAATGGTTTTATTTTTTATTTGAGATGTTTTTTTTTTTATTTATCTTTCGACATTCTTTCCCTTATATAATCCAAGAATCCTCTATTTTCCCACAGACTTGACTCTTGTATATCAGGGCAGAGACTGGGAAGAGAACGGGCTAGCTGCGAATCCAGGAAGAGGCTACAAACTGTACAAGGGGAGCTAGATAACAGAGTGAGCACCATTGTATATTGTGAGTCCTCTCTGGTCGGCTATTCATACCCATATACAGGCCAAGTTGCCTACCCAGGGATTTTAGGGATCCAGTTAACTGCAAGAATTGGTGGGAGAAGTTGCAGTGAGACAAGAACTCCAAGTACTAATTGTAGCTAATGGCAGGACCATGTTAGTGGTACGGGGTTGGAAGGGGGGAAAAAATTCTTCAATATTACCAGATAAGGAGACAGGTGGATAAGCGGACAGAAGAACACAAAAAGGCCAGAGAAGAAGCGGAGCTGCGGGAAAGGAGATGGGCACACAGAAGTAGTCATCGGAGAAGGTAGGGAAACATTGGGACAGAGAATGACAAAATGTGAATGAACGTGTGAATGAATGAGTGTAAGGGAACGTGAGTGTGAGCATGAAATAGAGAATGAGGGTGACAACGAATTTCATTTTCAAATGGAAAAAGTCCTCTGAATTATGTCCAAACCCAAAGGGAAGGAAACAAAATTTGAACAGGCCTAATTAACAACAGAAAATATTTTTGCAGCATTTTTCACCCTGTCTAAAAACCTTTTTTTTAGAACTCTTTAATTTTGAGCCTGCAGGACTTCTAGCAGGTAAGAATTCTGATTTTATTTAATTAAGTCTTAATGTCCATGAGCCAAGTTTTCTGCAGGACATTCCCAATTTTCAGTAGTCCCATATTAAAACCCTCCTGTCCTGGTTTTTTGTGTTTGTTAGTGGGGATCATGGGCCAGCCGAAGAGATCATGTGTTTCATGTGTTGCAGCACAAACCTCAGTCAAGCCCCCACATGGCCTCCTCACAATGAAGTAAAGCTGTGTTATTATACCCCAGGGTTCAGCTTCACTACCTTGTGAGGGGAAAGCATACTAAGGAACCTCCTCAAGGAATTGACCAAGGTCAAACCGTAAGATTTCTCAGGTATAGGGGTAAGGTAGGTGCCACTGGTCTTGCGCTCCCCACCTATACCCATGCTACCCATGAAAGGTTTCACAGTTTAGAGACCTGGAATGTTGGAATGTAAGTCTTAATGTTTGAAATATATATTTAATATGCAAAGTTACATTTAGGAAAACTAAATTGCTAAAGATATGTGAAAACACTTTTTTCTCACTTTTACATTGCTTTCCATGTTTTTTTTTATGGTGTATTTCACCATCCAGTTAGACATGGGGAGAAGCGGATACAGAAAGAAGACAAGAGAAAGAAGACAGAAGAACAAGAAGAAGCAAGAAAATAAAAGTGGAGCTGCGGGATAGGAGATAGGGACACGGAAGCGATCAGTGGAAAAGGTAGGGAGACGCTAAGAAAGAGCGTGAGAGATGATGAATGAGTGTGAGAGAGAGTCAGTGAAAGAGAGAACGTGATTAAGTGTGAATGAAAAATGTTAATTTTGGCGCTCTCTGCTTCATTTTCATTTATTTACATTTTAATTTTTTTCTTGTTTTTATAATGCATTTCAGATTCAATAAATACAAAATAATCATAATTCACATATTAATATAAATATTTTATAAAAGAATAATAAAGTAAAGCAATAAAGCGGACATCTATTTAAACATCTCATGAAATCTGTGTCTTTAATTTCAACCCTTAGATATGTTCATTTTATAACTTTTTTCTGGGTGAACTTTTTGCAATTTTTCACATCAGTAATTAGAAAAGAAAAAAAAATTACATAAGCAGTGCTTTCCAGTGTGTAGTTTTTGTTTCTTGGCCAGAGTCAATATCTTGATAGGAACTTCTGCTTCTAGAAATGCATGTGTTCCAGCCAACCGGCACAACAGTTATTTTGGCTTGAAAATGAAAGATGTGATCTAGGAGAATGGGTACATTTTCAGTCTGGGTATTCTTAGTTCACATACGATGTGAATTTCTAGTTCCTGGATAACCACAAAGATATGATCTGTATTTGCAATCCTTATCTCAGAAATTAAAAATGAAAAGATACATAAGTAAAAGGCAAAGTTAAAAAAAGTTTAAAAAAAAAAAAAGAAGAAAAAGTTCAGGCTGGTCATGAAAATGGTTTGGGATGTTATAAAGTTTTATGTAATAGTCTCAAAATATACTTAAAGCATTAAAAATGTTTTCCAATATAAAGTTAGTCATAACCTATAAAATGTAAAGCATTTATTATTTTCTATATATATATATATATATATATAAGAGCATGAATCTAAATATATATATATATATATATATCTATGAAAAGCATGAGTCTCAAAATATACTTTAACCTTAAAAATGTTTTTATAAGATAAAGTTATAAATAACATATATAAATGATGTTATACATTTATTATTTTTAATCATTTTGTGATTTAAATATATTTAATATTTTTTGGAATATTGACCAAATATAAAATTAAATATGACATAATTTCCCAAATACAGCATCACATAAAAAATAAGATAAAAGTCTGAGGTTCTTATATTCATGACCAAAAATGACACTTTTTTCTTTGTTTCATCAGAGACCAAAAAGAACCAGTTTTATTAAATCTCACTGTATTAATTTAAAGGACAGAAATACATTGATTCTACATATTTATCTATGAATTTAACCATATCCCCATCATATATTATTTTTTTTTAAGAAAAAGTATGTTATTTTTATTATCATTTTTTCAAAGAAAAATGCTAAATTGTTATCATCGATTGGGACGATAGAGCATTACGAAATAAATGTATTATTTATTATTATGTTTATTAGCATGGGATAGTTATAACCAGTCTCTTACTCCACAATGGCAATACATGAGTTCTACATTTATAAATCCAAATAAATATTTTCATTTTCTATTTAGTATATTTAGTATTATTTTAAGTAATTGTAAATTAAGTGTTAGCTTGCAATGTGGAATTCAAAACATTCTGTTAAAACATGAATCTATTTATCCCTTCATTTGACTTTATTTTTGTATTTTCTTGTATGTGCCAAATCCTAATGTAAAGTTATATTTACTTTATTGAACTTTACAGTGACATTATTATTAGTTTTTAATAGTGTTGTATAGTTAGCATGGACTTGAAATTTACTTATACTTGCTGTCTTTATATGATAGATGGTATGGTAACAAAGCATTTTCTTTTTTTAAGTTTAAGTTAACATTTTTCTTCATTAGTTTATCCATTTATTACAATATAATGCAATACAAGGGAGGGTTGGGAACCCAACCCAGCTAGATAGCACATTAAGACCACCAGCCTGCCCAGCACACATTCACCTAAATAGACCGCATAGAAAATCCATAGTAGGATAAACAGAAATTTTTCAGGCAGGATGTAAGTGATGTATAAAAAATGGGTTACCGGTACTCTTCGCCCCTAGTGGCTTAATGGGGAATTGCAAAAAAAATCATGCAAAAAAAATACTTCTGTTAAAGCCCCAAATCTTCAAAGCAGAATGATCCAGTAGGCATATGGCCACCTGCTGTCAATATCCACATTCCTGTGCCTCCTGGGCTTCCAAAAGTTTATATGAAAAAAATATATTAGTGCTTACTCTATGGATCACTCTAGTATTTATTTAGGTATTTTCAACAAAAAAATGTTGATCATTTTTTATTTCATATCCATTCTGAATTGCTTCATCCTCACCCTAAGAAAGATGTCCTGACAACAGTTTCCACCAGAGAAGGACAGTAACATCAAAACAGGGGAGAGGTGTCATCAACTAGGTAAGCAGGTCGGGTAGGAGCCCAGTCACAGGGGATACAAGGGGTTCTGTCTGTACCCCACGATGCATGACGGCTAGAAGGATGATACAGACAGGCGCAAAGAAACACAGCACAGGCGGAATACTTTGTAACGGACTGTATTGAAGAAGTTAGCAGGAACAATAAGCACAGGCGTTTAGTCTCTTGGCAGGAAGCCCACTGGCAGGGCAGCCGGCAGGAAGCCCACTGGCAGGGCAGCCGGCAGGAACAACACAGGGTCAGGTACAGGGCCAGAGCAAAGCGGTCCAAACACATTAATGCAAAGGCCCTGACTGAAGGGCAGGTTTATATTGGCCAGGTTCCACTCAGGTAATCAGGCTCAGCTGTCCCAAGCAATCAATAACAGGTGCTCCAGAGAGGGAAGAGCGGCCACTAGTGTCTGCAGACACACATGACAGCAAATAACTATTGCATAGTCCGGGCTAGTAGGAATAATCACGCACATCCTGAGAACAGGAAGTTAATATGGCTGCTCACATGGTTTCCACATAAAATGGGATTCGAATGCGTAAACATTACATATTTGTAATCTAGCAAAACAATCCCATAAGTAGATTTAGTGTAGTTACCCCTTAAAGATGAACGCTGTTTTATATTAAAGAACTTTTTTTTAATAAAACTTTTGCTATGTTTTGAGCAAATGTAATTTTCCTTGCTCTTGTTTCGTTTAGCACGTAAATTATCTATTTTCTTTTTTCAAAACAAGTACAGCTTTCTTTTGAAACCACACTCATACACTTTAATTCATGTAATATTTAAGCAATCCAAGAAAAAAAAAACCAAAATAAATGTGAAAACTAACTTTCACCTATACTAATGGAGCATAGCTAATGCAAATTAAAAACATTAAAAAAAGTGTCCTCAAGCACTAAACATGAAAGAAATATAAAAAGATGTACATTACCATTTCCATTCTCAAAGCTTGGTACGCTGGGACTGTAGCTTTACTGGTGCATATTTTTTAAAAAATATTTCTGAAAAGCAACCTAGACTATTTCACCAGTCTATGACTTTTCATGTTTCCCCACCAACCTCTTCTAAACAAGAATATAAAAGAAGAAAGAAGTAGCAGCCAGCATTAAGAATGTTTCTTTGGTTTGTAAATCACACTTTTTTTGGTGTGACCCGAGCTGTAGAGTCTGAGATTCATGCTTTAGCTAAAATAACTCAGCGGGCTCCCGTTCACACAGCATACCTCCAGCGTACCCAAGCTGAACAGGTGAGTCGTGTCCTTGGAGGTCTAGGAGCCTATGGAAGAGTCGTGATGAGTGAGTTGTGATTTATGACTGTACTTTATCCGGATTCTGGATCAGAAGCATATCGGTCAGGCCTCATTTTTATCAAAATATGATTTCAGCAACCAGGGCTGCCCCAAGGGGATGTGGAGGCCAGAACTAAGTGACTCTTGGAGGATCGCACAATCCCAGCTGCGTCCATCAACAAACAAGATGAGAAGATAGATTTTGATGTTTCTTGTTGTGTCGAGTACTGCAATCCCATGGTTTGCTTTTCCATGTACCATGTTGGCACAGTTGGAAGGGCTTCTTTCATGCTATGAGAATGATGCCCCATCATATGAGAATGACTAGCTTCAATTCAAGATCAAGAAAATGTTCTTTTATGATCCATTGAAGGATCCATGAAATGCTCCACTTACGGTGTTTATCTGTTCTGGATCACCTCTTAGCCCGTCTCATACTACCCCTTAGAGCAGGGGCGTCCAACCCGCGGCCCCCCAGCTGCTGTAGGACTACATCTCCCATCCTCCTCAACTAGCATTATGGGAGATGTAGTCCTAGCAGCAGCTGGAGGGCCGCAGGTTGGGCGCTCCTGCCTTAGAGGTACCTCGAGGTAGCAAAAGCCATCAAGGTAACCTTCTCAGCGGTCTATATACAGTCTCTCTCTCTCTCTTTATATATATATATATATTTATATACTGTATATGCATATAGATACAGATATATACACTATATAGACAAAAGTATTGGGACACCTGACCATTACACCAACTGGGAGGATGAATAACCTTTAAACACAAAGTTCAACATCTTTCTTCGCATGGTATACACCTAAGATGGGATACCTATACATATATATTGCTTATTTTGATATCTAAGCATCACTCATTAAGTTTACTTAATATATCGAACTGCAAAATGCTATATTTCGGGGGGGGGGGATGACGGATCCACTGTAGCGCAGAACTTATGGGATCAAATAAAAACACAAAATATTAAATATAGGAAGGAAAATAGTAAAGGTTTTGGGTATAAATCATTGTAGCATAGGTTGGAGCCAAAATACCACTTTGATAAATAAATCAACATTACACAATTTTGGTTGTGAATAAATTTGCACAAAATATATATTTTTTTGAAAAATACAATTATCTTAAACACGTCGCCGTCCTGTGCAATCAGACCGCTCTTTAATCATTTCTTAATCGCTCTGACACGGAAGCATTGGGAATCTGCGTGGGACATTTTATGTCTCATGTCTTTGAAGGGTTAAGCCATTAACATGCCCATTCACACCTCTTCGCTTAGCTACTTTGTAGCAGGTGGCATGTCTTATAACTTCTCAATTTCGACACCCCAAAGGCAGTTTGAGAGATGCAATATGCGAGAGTAATTGCGCTGTCTCTATATGGTTCTCTGTTTTACAAGTTGGCGGCTTTTTACCCCCTGGGGGGGGGCTTGGACGTAGGCAATGGGCAGTAATGGCATTAGATGGACAGCTTGCCGTCTACTCTAAGTTGCTATGTTTCCTGCAGGAAGCTATGTCAGATGCCAAAATTAGATTGCCAATTGTTGCCACAACCCCCTTTTGCATTTTAGCACACCTGTTCATTATTCGGTGCCAAAAGAACGAAAGAAATTAGTTTATAGACGGCCGTCGTTGCCAGAAACATGTCCGACATCGCAAAGCTCATTTGACGAAGCATAAAGGCAGAGTTAAAAAATAAGAGAAGAGGTGTAGCATACCTGGCAGCTGAATTAATAAACCTAAGCTACCTGATTGATGATCCAAAAAGGAGCCGTAACGTTGCTTTTTCACACAAAATGGACTAAGCCCTTAACAGTCTTTATAGTTTTTCCTGTTCTATAACTTATATCGGGTTTAATAGATGCAATTTTACATTTCCTGACATATCTGAAGGTTATCTTTGTGTGACACGATATCACTTTTTACCACCGGTATTAGTACTGACTGGAGGTCTGGTGAGATCAAGAAGCTTTTTTTGTTGTTGTTGACATATGTAGGATCATTTTTGTTCTTGGTAAAGTAAATTTAAAAGAAAAAGTGAAATTCTAAATATATTTCTTTAAACTTTCTGGAATGTGTAACCAATGACTTTTCTGATTTTTTTAAAAAAAATGTATGTGTATAGTTCTCCTAGAATTGCACAAATGTTATATAGTATGGATAACATTGTATATCAACTAATTCCACCGTGGATAAATTTACATGTACGTGTACATTAATTGAAAAGATTGTTTTATATACCAAGAGATGATGTACAGATAACAATAAATGCTACTGTGTAATCATTAACCCAGGTCTAGAGGACAACTGTTAAATAGGGAGATCTTCTAAATCAGTAACCAGCCAGTTTCAACCATGGAGGCTATGCGCAGTGTGCCAGGTAGCCAGTTTACCATGGAGGCTATGCCCAGTGTGCCAGGTAGCCAGTTGACCATGGAGGCTATGCCCAGTGTGCAAGATAGCCACTTCGCCATTGAGGCTTTTGCCAGTGTGCCATATAGCCAGTCCACCATGGAGGCCATGCCCAGTGTGCCATATAGCCAGTCCACCATGGAGGCCATGTACAGTGTGCAAGATAGCCAGTTGACTATGGAGGCTATGCCCAGTGTGCCAGACAGCATGTCCACCATGGAGGCTATGCCCAGTATGCCAGGCAGCCAGTCCTCTATTAAGGCTATGCCCAGTGTGCAAGATAGCCAGTCCACCATGGAGGCTATACCCAGTCTGCCAGCCAGTCCACCATGGAGGCTATGCCCAGTGTGCTCAGTGAGTATGGTCACCCAGCTCTGCACCAACTTCCAAGCATACACAGGCTACATATACATTGTATATAACAGCATCTCTAGAGACTATGGTAGAATTGCTGAGCAACTCGTTGTCTTTATAACAATATTTTACATTACAAACAAACATTTCAAAAGCAAATTCATTGCCTTCCTGCAACTGCTAATTATTGATATAATGCTTATTTCCATTTGTACTTTCCTAAACCTAAATCACTTCTATTACCGTATGATTTTTTGTCAACACTATACTAGATTTCACAAATTGCAAATCGTGTACACACGCTTTAATGTATTTTCCTAGGAGCAATATTTTGATCATTCTTAATGATACTTAATGAAGTCACTGCATGATTTCAGTTTTACCTAATTGAAGCTTGGGATTTGCATTTCAATGTTATTATCCTGCAGTTTTTTTAATACTGTCTTGAAGTCCCAACAAGAAATACAGCTATATCATTATTCTCATTTAACCCCCCCCCCAAAAAAAAAAACCTTTTGTTATAGAAAATGATTTATCGTCTTTCTTGCTTACTTAAATAGTTATCAATATAATAGGTCAACAACAATCCACGGGAACCTGTTAAAATAAACTTTCGGGCTTTGAAGTTTCAGACTAAATGGAAGGTTCCAGCTCATTCTAAAGTTTTTTTTATTTTCGACTTATTGGACAAAAATAACAGAATACCACTTTTGTTCAAAGAAGATTCTGCTTATCTTATCTACAGTCATCTGACTGAAGATCCAGCATGTTCGTTTTTGAACATGTTGTAACTTAAATATGGAGTTTGTTCTTCTATAATGATTCAACGTTTTGGCCAAACATTGTGGTGTCACATGTCAGAAGAAAATGTGTATTAAATATATGGTGTTTTTGTGCCGACTGTGATGTCCTATGATATGTTTCAGATGTCCAAGAGAAGTGTTCATAAAACTAGAAGACTTTCTACCTTACTTTACTGTGTATTATTAACAGGACTTCCCAGAGTTGGGCGCTCAACTCTTGTTCCAGGAGCCTTCAGGCAAAATCCAGATGGTTCCCAAACCCCAGTGAGCTTCTCTTTCAACAGGAGAAGAGTTGACCCTACATGACACATGGTCAATGTTGAGTTCTTCACAAAAAACCTAAACAATCACATCAGAGAATGCATCCTTATGTCCTTCACCCAAAAGTCCTTTCTAAAAACTTGCATAGCCAGAAATAAATCACACTACGTTCCAAATCCAAACCTTTACCATTAGAAGAAACTCATTGGAATGTCTTTTAGAAACAAATATTTAAAATCTTTTTAATTTTTTTTACTTCATCGAGCTGAAAACAAACATAACTTATTCCTAAAACATTAAATACAAAGGGATTTGTAAATCAAAATATTTTTAATGTTTTATTTGAAGGACAAATTCAAAGAAAGTAACCCATTTTTTTTTGGCTATTTTATCTGGCATTGAGGACAAAATTGTTCATTTCTGAAGTAGTTCACCCGCAACATTTAATTTTGGCATCCAGCACACAGAATCCATTATAACCGCCGTCCGTTCTAAAAGAAGAGCTTCGTGAAAGACTTTTGGAAAGTTTACTTATTCTGTATATCCAGGTGCTCTTTTCTGGCTTCAAGTTCTACACAAACGTGTTTGAAAAAATAATGAGTGTACAAGGATGTATTTAGAAAGAAATGATTTGCTGTAAAGTATGTAGAAGACTCCATATTATAAACTGATTTTTAGTCCATAGAAGACATTAATTTTAATAATAAAAAATTACATTAGAAATAACATTAGAAATAATGTTCTAAAGACAGTTAAATCTCACTGTTACTTATACTGAGGTTCCATTGTTTTTTTATGGGGCCTGTTCTCCAAAGATTTGCAAGTTCCTCTTTGTTTCTGTCTGCATGTATTAACCCTTAGGGGGTGCATGTTTGCTGGGGTAGGTCTTCTTGGTTGTTTTATGGCTGGGTTTTTTTTTTTGGTCTGCACACATCAAGAAAACCAAAAAGACCAATGTATGATGCCATAATCTGAAGTTCCATGCTCGTAGGCTGGTAGAACACGGGTCAAGAGAGAACTTTGCTGATGATAGTACAGTATTAGGCAGTACAATGAAGCAGAAACTTGTTGGACTAAAACCCATTGGGGAAGACGTCTACTCATGAAGACTCACATCTCTGTACCCTTCTTCTCTGGACCACCAGCCAAAGAGGTCACACTGGGTATAGTCAGGTGTTGTCCTCCTATACATGCTTTAACACTATTTGTATCTTCTCCACAAGATACATTAAAATACACTAAGATTGATCTATGTATCTATCTATGTATCCAACCCAAATCTGCTTACCAACATCATTGCTGGAGACGAGCTGACACATGACATCACTTGTGTGTGACAATGTGATGTCACTGGATTTTATATCTACGGAACTTCTCGTCTCCACCTCTTTTAAATATGCTAGGACAGCCACTATCTATCTATCTATCTATCCGTCCGTCCATCCATCCATCCATCCATCTCGTTTTGTCTATCTATCTACAGATACACTAAATGAAGAAAAATTACTTCTAGGAAGAACAAAAAAAAACAAACAGAAATTTGCATTTAAAAGCGAGAAAGAACAAGCAATAATTTTAGCAGACATTGGCTCGTATTTTTTTTCCCTCAAACACGTGAATAACTATTAATTGTGTTTTCAAAAGAAACCCGCTACTTAGAACGGAAAATTTTTATTTGTTGAAAGCGGCACTTAACAAATTTTCATAATCCTCCCAGCCTAGCAACGGCAAATAGTGAAATGTGTGAGGGGCATACAATATTCATGAAATTAAGGAGACTTCAGATGAAAGGGAGTTCCATTAGAGAGACCAAGTGTGACAATATGACACATATTTGCATATTTTACACTTTAAATCTTTTCAGAACATCCAACTTGATATATGGATGTAAACATGCATTGCCGGTTTTTAGCATATTATAAGCCCTCAAGACTTTGCATGCATTTTAATATATTTCATTATTGCCGTGGATTTTATTTTCGAAACGGCGAATGCTTTCATGGAGGAAAACTGGAAGTTTAAAGCATCTGGTCTGTGCTCCAGGCAAGCACAGCCTTTTTCCCTTGAATACTTTAGTGAGACGTAGCCTAGACATACTCTACAGAAAATTTCCAAAGGAAAAAAAATGGATTTATTAGTATACATAAGGATTAAAGAAATTTACAGAGATAAAAGACAAGATTCAAATATATGAAGTGCTGTATTTTTTTTAAAATCATCATTGAGGATAGTTATCTAATTCTGCTGGAGTTACAAGGGGCAATATATATATATATATATATATATATATATATATACGGTATATATATTAATTAATTTTTTTAGATTTTTTTTTAGGACAAATGGACTAGCCATCTGCCACACAGGGCAACAACAGTGCCACACACTCACCCGATCTGCTGTACTAGCCTTAGTGTGGGTGTGGTAGTCGGCTGGATATGCCCGACGGCATGCTACGTAAGCATAAAAACTGCCATCAAAGCCACTTATTTCATATAGCAGTCGCCTGCCTCGTCAGTCACCAGCTGGGCCCCGAAGACAAGCATTTGTGAATGTCCAGCTTTTGACTTGAAAATAGAAAGGCAATACTTTTAAGAGCTTGACATAAAAATGAAATGTTAACAAAGTTAACAAAGTTAAATTATAATATTTCATAATACAATAAAATATAATCACATTTCAATAGCACCCCAATATTTGAAATAATAATTTATTTATGTAGCAAGTGTTTTACCAGGAAGAATGCATTGAGATTTCTCTCTTGTCCTGATAAACCAAGTCCAGAAATGGTTTAACATAAAGAATATACAGATGAAATAAAAGTAAACAATAGAAGAAAAAAAAACAATACAATAATAGACAAGAACAGAATAAAATAGGAATTTGGAATCTTGATAATTGGTACATTCTGTTTTTAGATGTTGGGAGACGCTTATGTTCAGGGATTTTAGGCTACTGGATGATTTCTTGGAGTCTGGGTGGCTACTCCACATATGAAGCGCTCTGAAGGAGAATGCGCCTCGACCTGCTTCCTTTCTGAAATGAGCGACAGCGAGTACGGATCTGAGATTGTAGGACGTGCGGGAAGTGAGAGTGAGCGTGCTGCTCAGATAGCGGGGAAGCAAACCTAAAACAAAATCGGCCCAGCGTAAACAATGCTCTGTTTAAACAGAGTTAACCCTACATGCACCTCTAATAAAATAGATTCTTGTAGGAATGTTATAACATCAGAGCTACATTTGAGCCTTAAAATGGTTGAAAGTCTACCCGCTGGCTCAGACCATTAATAGTTTGATCGATGTCAAAGTGGGAGATGAGCTACTTATAAAAAACCCTGAAAGTGTTACATTCTGCAGAACAGCACTGGGGTAGCCATGAATTTAATGACTTATTTTCAGAATTGAAATGTGACTGCACTCTACATGCTTTTAGTGAACATGAAACTGAAAGTGGAACTTTACCCTGCACAGCACTGAAAATGTATTTATAAAAGTTACCTATAACTAAAAAGTTGGAGACTATTTTATTAGAGGTGCATGTAGGGTTAACTCTGTTTAAGCAGAGCATTGTTTATGTAGAGAGATTTCTTGAAAGCTGCCTTACTCAGTCCCTTCTTTTTTTTAGCATAGTAAATTTGACTTTAATCCATCCTGTTCATCCTTGCTGTTGATCCAAGTAGCAAAAACACCAAATATATTATATATTATATACTCTCCGGCCGTATAACTAATCCCGTCCTTATAACCCGTTATATCCCTGTATATTCCTCATATTATATATTATATACTCTCCGGCCGTATAACTAATCCCGTCCTTATAACCCGTTATATCCTGTATATTCCTCATATTATATGTTATATACTCTCCGGCCGTATAACTAATCCTGTCCTTATAACCCGTTATATCCCTGTATATTCCTCATATTATATATTATATACTCTCCGGCCCATATTTAAAAATATCTATTGCATGTGGATTCTCCATCGTTACTGCTCTTGCTGTAAATACCCGTCTGTCCGGTGGGGATAAGGACACACCACCGTTGTGGCGGAGGTGTCCTGCAGTGTCATGATTGCCCTCTGATGTTCCAATCTTTTAAACTTACCCTTCAAAAATATAAATTCCATTCTGCCATTATTTTTTTTTTATGTCTGCAATCAAATATATTTTTTTTTCTATGTAGATTTAAAGATTGTAAATACAGTTACTTTACTCAGAGAAGGAAAGATAAGTGGAACAGCTGCCCAGCAGAAGTGGTAGAGGGTAATACAGTGTGGGAATTTAAACTTGCATGGGACAGGCGTACGGCTCCTGAATCTAAGACGGGACCAACGACTGATTAAGGGCGATTAAGAAAAAACAAAAAAGGGCTAGATGGCGGAACGGGTCTTATCTGCCATCAAATTCTATGTTTTTGTTAATCTAAATTCCATTTCCAAAAATAGCAGTATATTTAACTTTGTGATCTGGAACACATCTGATATCCTGTTAATGTCCAGCATTCAACAGGTTAATACCTTGGAGCGTAACCAACATTGATTAACCCTTCGTTCCGTTTCACTATTTGAGTTTTTCTTACCTTTTCTTACTTTTTTTTCCGGGTGCAGCCGCAGCGATGTTCTGGAATCGAAGTTATCGACGGCCGAGGAAGACACAGGAGGTGGCAACCGAGCGCCTGCTCCAACCGGTGTGCCGCTGACGTTCCTCACTCCCACACTTCTACCCGCATGGAGAAACATGGAGTGAGAGCGAGAGAGAGAGAGAGGAGGAAGAGGATAAGCTGCGTTCTCATCTGATTACAGGGAGGAGCAGAGAATAAAAGCAGGGAGAGAGAGGAGCGAGGTGCAGGTCAGGGAGCGGGGGGGGGGGATTTAAGACGCTCTTACGGAAAGAGAAACCGGACGGATCAGAACTGCAGAGCCGATCGAGACAGAATAACGATAACTTCCGCCAGCGCTCTCCTCGCATCCACTGAACAGACTGGCAGAGAAGGAGAAGATGCCCCTGCTCTTATGAGCTTACAATCTACTGGTTTACTGGTTTTAAGGGCTGCTGGTTTCCTGGTAGATCGTAAGCTCCTTGGCGCAGGGCCGTCCTCACCTTGTCTACAGCAGGCCCTTGTCCCCTCTGCACTGGAACACATACTTACACACACACTCTCATGCCAGCATACACTCCCTCTAACACGCACATGCGCACACTAACCCACACACATTTACACATACACACTCATGCTAACACACACACTGACTCATGCACACTCATGCTAACACACACACTGACTCA
>VKOC01001148.1:0-112239 GCA_009364415.1 Spea multiplicata | reverse complement strand
TTTTTATTTTTTTTTTTTTTTTTTTTTTTTTTTTTTTTTTTTTTAAGAATGGGAGAAATAATTTATCAAATCAAACTACCCTTATCGCAATTTTTGTTTTATACAATCTGTTTCATGCCAGTTAAAGAAAACCATGTTTTCTCCATGACTTAAACCCTTTTTACTCAGTTTTACATAAATTATGCTGTTTATTTTGTTCCGAGAGCTAAGTCATTTTGAAAAGATTGATGGCATCCATAAAAAGCCATGATTTTTACTTCTGAAATACATTAATGGGCTTAGAGTTTTATTTTGTGCTGGCGCTTGTGGATTTAAATAAGGGATTTTGGAAGAAATATGGAAAAAGAAAATGTATGTGACACATGCAAAGAAAGAGAAAACATTTTCACATGGAGCAGTTTCTTTTACTCTTTACTAAAACCCAATGTGGAAATAAACAATATGACACCGTAAAATATAGCTACGGTGGAAATATGCAATAACTATTGACACGGACTTGATAGTCCATGAAAATGCAGAAGAGATTATATTCATATAATGTGTAGTTAAGTGTTCTCTATTGTGCAAGTAAATGTAACATTTATTAGCATTGCTGCAATGCATAAAGATTATGCTTCTTTTTGGGTTGGAATTCATTGGATTAGCCAATGTGTAGGTGCATTTATATAGGTCAAAACTAGAGGTTTGTATTGTCAGTGAAGCTTGCAAGATATTTTTTGTTGTTGTTGTCCGCTTTCTCATCCTGTACATTTGTATTACCGATAAGCTAACAAAGTTTTGAACTGAAGGTGTACAACGATCTAATTTCTTGACTGTGGGTTGAGCGTGGGTCATCCTCTGAAATGGTGGTGAATGTTGGCAACACATTATTGTCAACATATTATTGACAGTGGATCATCAATGCAGATTATTTAGTGGTGTTATAATATATTCACTTTATATTACAAGACACAAGACTTGTTTCCATAATGTTTTTTAAGTAAGTGACACACACTGAGGTTTTAAGTAAGATTTCAATGTAACTCCAACTTTAACTGGTCTCAATCAGTATTAGCGGTGTTCTATGTTGACCTCCCAGAATTGTCACAGAAAAACAAACTCTTATTATTAGCAGAGAAGACCTTGAATATGAGTTTAGGTCTTGTAGGCTCCACAATTACTTACCTTTTATAAAAGATAGTGATCCTTAGGGTCATATTTTAATGTAAAGCCCTGAGCAAGTCTTTGCTTGTGAGAATCCACAAATTCACTGGCAAACCTTTTCTTGTTTCCCCCTAACACTTTGTCCCAGCATCCCTTGTCTGCCCACGCAAATTTGAATCCATTTGGTCCCTTTTCATGAAGGAACGGTTACGTAAAACCATTTATTTTTTACAAAAGTGTTAAGGTCTTCCCATCCTTTCCCTGACAAATGTTACCATGTGAAACACTCTGAAAGGTTTCTAAGCCTATCTTTTTTAGCGTGATTGCGACACATATGGGTCAACCTTGAACACTCCCTCTAAGGAAGACGGCATTTGGAAATTGTAACGTGCACCCTCATACCCCTACAGACATGCATAAAGGTGCCACAGCTCTAAGTGGAGCACAATTTGTTTAATGGAGAGATGCGGATCTGTGAAATGACCGTGATTGTTTACGCTTGTGGTCAGCATAACCATTCATTTGTCTACAACAACTGATGGAGGTATACATTTACTCATGAGGGCAACCTCTCTGTCCTAACTCTTTTGAATAATCCCTGCCTGTCTGGAGCCTCTGCAATGTATATTCAAAGTTCATTTCATATAGTGGTCATTCTAACAATCACCCTTCTCAAAATAAATAGAATGACACATGGTTAAAAAAAAAAATACAGGTTTCATCAAAAAAGTATAAATTCCTTCACAGTAAAATAATGCTTGCTTAAAATGAAGATGTAGAAATAGTTCAGTTGACTTTGCCAGTGGTTCTGAAAGTAGGGTAAATGAAAAGGAGAAGTAAGGGAAGTTCCACAAATACAGGTTAACATTCACTAAATGTGGCAGCGGCTTCTCAGATCATTATGTTTGGTTAAAGATATTAGTGCGTCTGAACATGATATGGAAATAAAGTGCAACCATATGGGGAAATTCTTTATTCCTTGAACTCCTGACCCTTGTCATGGTTTGGACTACAATAAATATGGCAATAAGAAAATTGCAGCATGGGCTTTGCAGCTTAGGTTCATAAGAGCAAAAGTATTGGGCGCTCAGCTTGTTGCTAATTAAAAATCAAAGCTTGGGAGCATGTAATGTACACTGGACGGGCGCTCATTTTGCATCCTTAAAAGCCCACATAATAGTCATTAAACTAAGGGTTTTCTTGTGTTCTAGCTGAAATGTCATAAAATGTTAACCCAAAGCATTCTTGTAGCAGTGAGAAATTCAAAGGCAAATGCTTGTAATGTAGCCATAGACTATATTTATATGATATGATATTATATATATATATATATATATATAATGTACATAAGTCACCAACAGACTATGTACACACTAGGCCAACTATGTTAGAGGAGGTGGCACCTTATTGGATGATTGGGCTTCCCAATGTATATACCTGGGAACGGCTGAAATCTCCAGGTCACAGAAGAAGCAGGGTTTAGACACATCCTACTCCCCACTCATGGCCATTCCTCTCCCACCCCCATACAAATGTAAAAGCCCTGCCAGCAAAGTTGTCAGCAACGTCCACCGATGATGTTGGCCCTATCCGCAGAGGTCATTACCACTATACACTAGACTCACTTCAAGCATCTGTCCTGGGTGAATCGCATGAGGCATGCTGCCGTAAGGGCCTAAGAATATTATCTCTGGACTAATGAGGTTTTTGGGGGGTTTTTTTGGGCAAAAAAGACATAAGTTGGGTATTAAGCTTTGTTTTCCATTTTACTCAAAACTCACGTAAAATTCATGTTTCAGTAAATAAACCACACATTTACAGTAAAGATGGCATACTATCTGCACAGCCGTCACATATATAACATTAGAATTCCTGTGTGATTGGTGATGCAGGCAAAAGGATAGAAGGGTGCAAAGAGGCTGTTTGGGGGTAGATTTACATAGATTTAACATGTATGCTATATTGGGCATTTCTGCTCCATGTGACTTGTCATTATGGAAGCCACATGCATTAAAACAATTTTACAGGGGAGGTGTAGGCATAGCATGTCTAGTGGTGAATATATCTCCCGGCAGGAGAGAGCCCATCCAGGACCTAGCCATTGGATTACATGTCTTAGTCCCTCTACAAAGACAGATCTACGAGAACTGGAAACCTCATTTATAACTTTACTGGGGAACATTCTAAAGAGTTGCACATATAAGCTACAGGACTAGGGTCCTGACTCATTAAAATGAGTCTTGTGATTTGTAGCTTGTAAAGCTTTCGTCATTACATAGTGTAGAAGTGCAATCATGCATTAACCTTTTTGTTGCCAGAATGCCGTTGTTGGCAGCGGAGAAGTTAACAGAATGGGAAGTACACTGTAGGTGAAGAATTTGTTATCAGATCCCCAAGCAAAAGTTTCCTTTTCAAGTCCAAAGTGCATTAAACGAGGCATTTAATTTTACAAATCCAGGGGCGCAGTCAGCCAGGAATGGAGGCCGGTGCGTTCAATTTGTAACAAACAATCTCAATATGATCAAAGCCTTCGAAGTTGATTTCAACATACTGCTTAAATTAGCCTAACACCGAATGGTTTGGCTCCGGGACAATATTTTGGAATGTCTAACCAGAAGAAAAATTCCTCTGGACACATGGTTCCAATATCCAGCTGTGCCAGCCTTGCGTTTTAATGGGCTGTGCTAGAGACGCTTTGCTAACTTTTGACTTCAGAACATTTTTTCTGTTCTGTCACCCACAAAACAGCCCTGGTTAAATTTCCCTCTGCTTCCTTATTAAAGTCTGAATGAAGGGGATTGTGTGATGTTCTTAACATGACGAGGGGTACAAGCTGTAAATTTTACCCGCCAATGATGAAAGGCTCACTTATATTTCTCTGGGAACGTGCAGCATGTTGAAGGCTGCACAGTTAAAAAATATATAACATACGCTGACTTATTGAGTGTCTGTTGTGCCGGTAATATTATGACATCAGCTGCTAAAAGAAAGGTCTTGAGGTCCAAATATTGCGATAGGAGTCTGATGAACACAGAAATTCTTGTCTTGGAAGAGAGGTGCGAAGAGACAGACTTGTTAGTAGGACTTATTCTATTGTAGCTGGCTCCGATTCTTCTGTAACTTATTAATGGTAATAAGTGGGGTATAAAAACTATTCCTTGGAATCAAAATTTACAAAATCACCTCTATTTGCCTTGTAGATCAACACTAATGAAAAATGCAATTCATTATTTTTCCTCTGCACATCAGACACAGGACTCAATACTATTACTAGGTGATAAAACTGGAGATAGGTGTGTGAATTAGGATCACAGGCGAAATATTCACTCTTGACATGAGTAAACAGGCCAAAAGTGATTTGGCCCATTCATTTTCAGACCACAAATTCTGTTTCCTGCCTATGTTGGATGAAAATCAGGAGCTTTTTTAAATTCTGAAGTGAAATTTATTGTCCATTGCCCATATTCACTCCCACTCATACTCTTTCTCACTCTCTCAAACATTCATTCTCATACACTATCTCCCTCACGCTCTCTGAATGTCTTGCTACCTTCCCCGTCGACTGCTTCGGCTTCCATGTCTTGCAGCTCCACTTCTTCTCTAGCATCTTCTGGTTCTTCATCTTGTTGTTCTTCTCTCTTCTTCTGCAAAAATGGCAGAGCTTACACGCATATATACTAACACTCAAACTCACCTTAACACCCACTCACTCTACCACTGTACACCTACATACACACATTTTTTTTCCTGCACCTCAGGCCAGTGCCTGCTCTTCTGCTTCCTCAAGGTCCTCACACACTATGTCTGAGCCCAGTGCGCATCACATTATTGATAATTTTTACTCTTCTTATTGTGATAGAGCAAACAAAGCATTACTTCTGTTTCCTTTTTTCACCTTTTGCATCGATTTCTTTTACCATTCAGAACCACATGTATTACTATGCTACATTGCCTACAGTCACGAAAAAAGCAATGGTACCCATACAGACCAGTCCCTCCATGTCTTCCTGTATCTAGAAGTATGGAACTAATTGCATTACGTGTCCAGATAAAAAAGAAAAAATGCATTGTAATATAAATCTCTGTCAGCAGCTTCAAAGCTTTGCCGTTTTGCATGGCAATCATTTATGCAAAAATAAAATAAAATAAAAAAAACAATGCCTTTGTCAGCATTGCAACAAAGCAGCTTTGATTAATATCTGCCTAATTTATTGTCATGTATGTTCTCGCAAGTAAAACATTTACGGCTTGTGCAGTGAAGAAAGCCAGGCCATGCCGGAAAAATGTTTTTGAAGTGAAAAACTCATAGGTTAAAGTTAGCCCAAAGAACGTGGAGTGAATGGAACAAGGATATTCTAAGCATGCAATATTAAACCATGCTGTCAATATTAATTTATTTTTGCCATGTAAAAAGGATTTTAGCCAATGCTGCAGAGAATATAAGGAATCTGCAGACACACAGGAGGCCATTATTACCTTTTTGGGGGGTTTATCCCAAAATAACCCCCTCAGATCACTCTGTATGTCTTACAGTGGTTTTCAATGCACAAAGATGAAAAATGCCCAACTTGCCATAACTTGTATTTTAGTAAATGCAGTCTTTAATAAAGCTTTCTTAATATTGTTATTTTATATTGTATTCAAAATAGGTGTTGTGCAGAAGAAAATCAGAAAAAAAATGATAAAATAATGAAAAAAATATTGGCTTCAACGACAAATTAATAAGAAATAGGAAATCAGACTAAAGGAATAAAATTTGCGCATTGAAAAAAAAAAGAGTATCATAGTTATAAAGTGAGAATCGCTGGTAATTTTATTTTTTGATGGTCTCCTAACTCTAAATTTAATAGCCTGTAAATCAACAAATGCATTTGCAGATGAGCCACATGTGTATATCTTTACAGTGCTTTTTAGGGGGGTGTTCACTAAAAGAAATGTCAGATGTGATTCAACATTGATAAACACAAGGTTATGGATTGTATAACCAAACACATATGCTATATATGGATTAAATTGGACCTATTAGGATAAGAGGGTCTGTTATGAAACAGAACAAGGCACCTTGGGCCAATTTTCATAGTTTTGCTCTAGTTATATTTAGGGTAAAACCTTTTAGAAGCAGCTTATCTTTTACCTGGAGAATATAGTTAAGCTATTTACAGGTACGCTATATGTCAGGGTAAAAAAAAAACACACATGAAACATACACCCCCTCTTTATTTTCCCAGAAATGCTACAAAAATAGTAGTAGTAATGGGAACTAAATATTTTTTTCTTAAAAGCTTCATACCCCCTAAGTGAAATGTACCAAATAGATGTGCAGAAAAGCTTGATTTTTTTGTTAGCAGGAAATATGATAGGAGACCCTAAAGTGCCACCGTGTACATGTTTGGCATCATGGCCATCCTTATAAAAGTACATGAAGGCCTTGAAAAGTGTTATGGACCATTTGCATTTGTCAGAACACGGATAGGCTGATCAAGGGTGATTGTTACAGTTATGAATGTCTTCAAATGGTTAAGTTGGGCTACTTTGGTCTCTGTTCATTCTTACTTAATACGTAATGGCGTCAATATGGTATCTGCAGCTGTAAAATGGACAAGGCACCAGTGGACCAAAACATCTAAATACCTAGAAGACTGGAGTCCATCAACAGCAATATATGTCTTTCCCTCAAAAGAGGCCAATGTATTCAGGGTTGTCATTTGTTTCCAATCTGGACATTAATTGCCTCTCATTTGCATTTCGTTATTAGGACATAACAAAACAAATCAAAAACATGTGTGTATGTACGATCATGCTGAGCATGCATCGCAACAAAGTCAAGAAAGAAAGAGACAATAAAAAACTCTATCAAGATAAAAAGGCAGTGTTGTCTTCTGAAGGCCAAAGCCGCCTTCTCGGCTAATTAATATGTACTGAGCTGTTGTATTTCTTTTTAACACAATTTGCGTCTGATGTGTAGTGTAAAACATGAGGATTTTGTCCCTGGCCCTTGTTTGTGTCTTTTTAACAGCTACTCACAGCTGTCTTCATTTTAAAAGTAATAGGATAAAATTCCATCACAAACTTTAGTCAGCATGGAAAAATAAAGTTGCATTAAAATATGTGTCTGTGATATATCAAAGTCAATAGCAAACGTTCTCGAGAGACTTGCTGTGAAAATTTCTCGTAGGCCTCGGGCCTTACAGAAAGACTTAGAAAATGGGAGCTTAGGCTTAAGTAAATTAAAAACATAGAAAACCAAAGCAAAGGAAACAGATGACTTATCAAAAAGGCAGCAGGGCGGAGGCTAATGTTACTATTTACAATTCTGGTGTTTCAAAAACATGATTCTGTATGTTCCGAGACTACCAAGAGGACAATTGAGGAATGGTTTGAGGAACCACAGGCCTCGTGAGTTTCTGAAATGAAGAATGTATGTGGGTGTGTTTCTATACCAAGAAATGTGAACTGGGATTTAGGAAGATGCTTCTGCAGCTTTAGACAAATTAGCTTTTATTTTCTTACAAGTGGTTGGCAATGTTCATAAATAGTTTGCAGCATAGATATGTAAACCTCACTATAGATGATGTCATTTTGAGAGGCAACAGGTCCAAAATAATTGTCCGTAATTAGGCAATCTTAATCACTATAGCTCAAAATATTTCAGTGCTCAGTACATGATTCTTAAAGAAGTTGCAATGTCGCCTCACCCATCTGTATATCTGTACTACAACTGTTTAGACGTGGAACCCATGATTATTCTACTACTTGATACAATCACCAGACTGAAAACTAAAAGTACTGTTTGGAACTTTCTTTTTGCTAGGGTTAGTGAGGGGGCATCTACACCTGGAATATGCTTATACCATCAGCACCCTCACCTTCCATGGGTAAAATAGGTCCATAATAAGGAAGCTACGTATATAACAATAAAATCAAGAACAAGGTATAGGTCGTTCTTTGTAGCTGCCCTGAGACCATCTTGCAATCGTAACGTTGCAATGTGGCTTTTCTGGCAAGGTGGCAAGTGGTCCTGCCTCTGAACACACCGACTTCTGGGGTCTGATCCAGCTCACTTTGGGGGTTGGTCCACCCCTCCTTGTCTCACTCTCCAAAACAGATGACACGTTTTGGACCCCTGAAATGCTGGGGATCATGCAAGAATCATTTTTTGATGAGTTTTATGAGTAACTCAATCAAGAAATGTTCTCCTTTTTTGAAAATCCTGTTTCTTGATGGTGAGGTTTGAACAACAAAATCCAAAATGCGTACTTGTGCAATTTGGCTCTAACAGACAAACACCCTGTGATGTTAATTAAAAAGACATGTTTATTGTCTGGAATTGCATAGAATGTTGGTTATGAGACAACAGATTTGAGAGAGAAAACAGTATGGTGTAAAAGTAGATTTGCAGGCCACATTTCAGAGCCAACAAAAACAGACAATGGACCCCCCCCTTTTTTTTTACTTTACATAAAATGGCATTAACAGATTTTGACCCTATATTTCTGCCAACTTACATATATTTCAAGGTCCAAATCCACAAAACAGCCCACTGATGTCATGTTTTGCACTTAACACTTTGCATATGTCCCAGATTAAAGTTTAGAGAGGAGAAAACTTGATAGTTTGTAATTTTTTTTCACTTCTATGTAGATGTTTGCCATGTCCAACATTCAAAATAGTATGCAAAGACTGTGTTTAATCTTTTGCGAGATTGTGTAAAAAAAACCTGATTATTAAGTTTTATCAGATGTCTTGAAAAAAAAAAAATCGATTGTAAGAAATATTGCCAAAATAATTAACATTCTCTTGCCTGGAGCTGTTTGAATGCATGTTAATATTCATGAATTTTTCAATGACCAGACCGTATAAATTCTCTTAAGTTTTGCAAAGAAGATGGTGTAAAGGATTCTATGAAAAACAAGTAAAAATAAGGTATTATCATGAAATAAGGAAGCGACATCAAATGCAAATTATATGTTTCAGCCTGTTTTAAATATCACTTAGCAAAAGGCTTAAAGGAAGAAACATATTTTTTGATTGTAACTAGACAATCAAAAATGTAGTTAGCGTGGAAAACAACATATTGTAATACCATATTCAAACGCTATAGAAACTCTCAGGCTACCTACTACTAGATGGACGTCACATAGGACATAGGAGCTCAGACAGGGCAGACCCATGAGAAGGAATAACCAAAATTTGAGGTACTACAGCACAGTCCAAAAGCAAAACAATGAAACAAACCAAGAGGTCAGGGCAGGTCGAGTTATAGCAGGGCAAGTGAGGTTTTTCATTTTGATCATCATGTTCCTCTGCTATTGATGATCTGAAGTTCCATTTTTAATTCATAGGGATATATAGATTTTCACAATTTGCTTATGATTTCTGGTGAGAGACCTGCCTGGACATCTTATTCTAGTAATGATCCCCCTCCTCTCCAGTAACATGGCTATTGGCATTACAGTTCAGGACTTTTGAAGCTTATGGTACCTTGTAGTGGGACAGTATAGACATAGTGTTATAGGCACATAAGAGTTTCAGGACCTTAACAGCCCTTTTTTCGCATGTAACCAAGTATGTACTCAACGATTGAGATATTAACGCTTTTTCAAGTTTTTAAATAACTGTGTTATGTGGAGGCTTAACTACGGTATATAACAAATGGAATCACTCAACGTATTTGTTGAAGTAACTGTTACTCTTATGCTAGATAAATTTTACTGCAGGAGGTAAGCTCTGAGATAAGGTTCCACGCAGATGAGCCACATGAGGTCGAGGTCTGAGTGGATCTGAGCAGTGAGGAGAGCATTTTGATGAATGGGCAGGAAGGAAGTTATTGAGATAAGAAAGGGCTGATTGGGTAGTGTGGATCAGTGAATAGCAAGTGGCCCCATATCATATGATAAAGTGGACTGGTGAAAAGTAAGAAGTCCAGTACAGAGAGAGCTTTATTCTCTGGTGACCATATCACTAGTAAAATGGTATTACAAGAGTTTAATCCCTTCACAAACTATAAACACATATGTAAAACAGTAGAAAAAAAACATTGGCCTAAAGTTAACCTGTGGGCCTTCTCTTGTGTTATTGGCTGATAATACAACAATGTAGTTAATGTCATCTGAAGGCAATTAAATGAACCTGTCTTTGAACACCATGTGGGCTATAACCACTAAGACACAAATGTATCAATTCATATGTTTCTTTTTTCTTCTGTTGTAGCATTGCTTCTCAAAAGCTACTAGATAATGCACATGCGTCTGATCGAAGACGATACATAGTGAACAATAGCCACAGTAAAATGGCTAATTCGACATGTTAAAACCATGAAATACTAAAATAAAACATTGTGCTTCTATTTTTACCTTTTTTTCTTGTCTCGTTTGACATTATTTGTGTCATTTAATGATCTGAACACTATGATGTAAGCATGAAACATTGATAGTTGAGTCGATGCAAAAGGAGGAATGCCTATAATGCTCTGTAGCATTTGTTAAGTATATGTTGCATTTATTAAAGATTGTTATTTTCGTAAACAAGGAAATATGGCAGTGACAACATTTTATTTAAAGGAGTATTTTGGGCGAATTCTGGCACCTGTTTCAAGTAGCTTAAGTAAACTGGTAAGTCTGGTTCCTCACTGTTAGATCGCCAAGTACCAACCAACATGCCAACAAATGCCTTATTTTCTATTTATAATGTTATGGGAGGTTGGGCAGGGCTTATTAACTAATTGCTATTGTAGTTAAACGTTTGAGAGCCTCCACCAAAGGAGGTTCTGCTTTCGTAAGTGGTTTTCCTGGAATTATGAACCATATAACTTTGTAAAGTGGAGGATTAAGTCATATATCTTGTACTTTTGATTATTTGTTAATAGCTATTTAAAACACATAATTTATATTATTTTACACTAATAGGGATTAGCAAGAAAACAGATCAGGAGCAGCTGTTCACCTAATCGTTAATAGCCTAATCATATTTTGCCTGCAGGCCAATGTGGATGGATAGGGAACTAAATCTTTGTTTTGTAATATAGTATATCTGAGTTATCTCGAATATTGTAGGTTGAAAACAACCCTATTACTTCTTTTGTGGCATCATTCTAATAATGATAATTTCCTTTTGTTTATTCAAAGCATCACTATTGACACAGGTGTTCTGGAACAACCATAGACAACTCCTGTTGCCTTATTGACAGAATACTCCTCCAAATATTACATAGTGTACATAAAAACGCAATGGATGTTAAAAGTAGTTGAAGTTCCTTTGAAAGCCACACAAAAATGTAACTAACCCCTAAGCGGAATAGTTTGATATCGTTCTCAATGTCGTCAATTAACATTTACAAATTCTGCATTTGCTTACAAAACTTTGGCAGTTACAAGCATTTACTTAAAGCATTTTTCTAACCCAAAATCTTACTGCTGTGAATGCTTTGCATTAGCACATTTAAAGGTCACAGGGTCCATCTTTGCTCTCAAGAACAATGTGTTGCTGACCTCTACACCCATGGAACGGCTAAGAAAATCTTGCCCAATTATCTCTTTAAAACATTTTTTTTTTTGTCAGTGCCTGGACACTACGCACATGGAAAAAGGAACACAGATAGAGGAAGCAGATAAACATAACTTGTGAATTGGCTTTGTTTCCTAGAATGATAAATTGTTCCTGAATCAGGATTAGTCAACATGATCTTTGATTTCAGGCCTTTTTTTTCATTCCATACAGGAGATCGGATAATGAAGAATAAAACTGGGCTTATAATGGAACGATGTCACCGGAAAAACTCTACCTAAATTGTATTGTTAAAAATAATAATAAATCACATTTGGGGCAACAGGCAAGGCACTGTTGTTATCCCCTATTATGTTAATTTTACTTATTGTATATATATATTTTGTAAATATTTTCAAAATAGGATATTTTGCTTAGTATACACCTTTTTTATAATATTAATACGCAATGATTGCTAAATGGGTCAAAATTAAACATTTGTGGCTTTATTGTATATAGAACTAGGGGACAAATTGTTAGTAACAGAATTATGAACTCTTTATTATTATCTTAGGTAGCAACATTATCAGATTCTGTAAAATGAATGAATTAACCCCACAATGTGTTAAAATAAAAATATTAATACTGTAACATGCCATATAATCACTGAGAGGTATGATTAACACTTTATCCCACTGGATGCTTTTTGAACCCAGCCAAAAATGATAGAATAGTGATCTATAAAGTTTCCCATACCTGCAAATGACATCCCAGAAGAATTTCAAGCGTCAAAAGCAAATTATTAAATATATATAGTGGCATATTAGCTTATGATTGATTCCCTTCAGGTTTGTTTAATTTCACTACCAATTGCTATCCCGGGTAGCCTCCTTGGTGGCAATCATCTGTGTTTAGGTAGGCAGGTGTAAATGGATATCATGAATATTGGATTTATTCTGCAGAGGAGCTAAATCGACAATTATAGATACTAATGATAAACATGTGCAGGGAAATTGTATTGATTCCTCTCCAGTTGCATGCAAGAGTATTGATTTTATGAGGTTAGCTCAACCTTTTCTATGTGGGTTCATGAAGCTAACATTTTCGTCTAAACTATTCTATAAATAACATTATACCTCGTTAAGGGAATACTTCCCAATAGTCCTGTTTTTTAGGCACTGCCCCTCTTTTGTGGGCAATGGAGATCATAGGCCAGTTGGGGAGATCTTCTCATCTTCCCTTACTAACCCATGGAACTGTAATGGAGGTCTGTGTGTAACTCTCGGGTGGTCACCTCGACGAGTTGGAGCTGAGAGCCGCAATGTGGCACTTAAGTGAAGCAATCCTGTGCCAATGCCTCTGTCCCTGCCTACTCCTGAGGCAGGGGTGTTCTAGTTACCGAAAAACACAAGCTCATGGTGACACAAAAGTTTTGGGACACACTACCTCTCAAGGTGCAGCCCTTGTCAAGAAACGGGCAGTGTCCTGAAACCTTTGTGCCATGACAAGCTCGGCATTATGATATATGTCTGAAGTACTCTGATATAACTTTTGAGCATGTGTTTTCTTCTCTCTCTGTTTCACATCCCCACCATGAAAACTGGGATTCTGTATATTATCCACAAAGGTAAAATACATTTGCCATCAAAACATTAAAACTAATCTTTACGTAGTCTATCATAATGGCAGCAAAACACCAAAAAGATCTAAATCACATTTTATATTAAGGTCAATTGAAATATGGAACGAGCTTCTTCTTTCAAATACTAAATAGTCAAGGTAAAATAACTTCCCGATCCCTTCTAAATTCCCACTTAGGTGTTCCCCACTCATATCCTTGGCTTTGATTAAGCAGGTTTATACAAGCAATAACATCAGTTCCAGGCTGGGAACGTGCCAGTATCACAGCTGTGATCATTCACATGACTAATTGCAAACCTCAGACAGAATAACCGACTCTGATTCCCTTTTTTTGTTTCTGTATATGCCTGCATAATAAAATACTAGCGATGAAGGAGGTGCAGGAATACCTCTAGAATCACCATTGGGATCATTATAGAGAAAATGGAAGCGACGAGAACAACGCGAGGGTTTATTCAGCAAATGGAGCCATATAACGAGATGACGTCCCTCGAGAGCTTTACCCATTTTAATAATGCATTACGAAGCAAATAGTCTGTTTGTTTAAGCCAAACATAGCTGGGTACTTAGTTACCACATAAAGAGGCAACTCCCAGTGCTCCGAATTTAACAAATTTATAGAAGCACTTAACGTAAAAGCTGTTAGCCAAATTAAAAGACAGGCATTATTCAAGCAAACGTTGATTGGCTACATTTGCTTATTGCAGATAAGAACTTGGAGAGAAAGGTGTTGACCTCTATGGCGGCATATTCCGAGACATAATTGCAAACAAGAAAAGTCTCAATTTATTTCTTTGCGGTACTGTAATGCGTAAGTAAAAAAAATCAATAAATATACTTCCTAGGGGTAAGATGGAGCCATCTTTTTGCAGTGAAGAAATAAAGCAGTGCTAATGTTTGCTAGCGGTTGGCATAATGTGCATTAAGTAAGTTCAGGGGTGGACTGGGTGAAGAATAGGGGACCTGCTAAACGATGTACATGCGGCTATCTGCTGGACACACGCAGCTACATACTATACAGCTTGTGGCCACTTGCGTAAAGTGTGTGGCCGCACATTAGATCGCCGGATCTGCTGCGCAAGTGGTAGGAAATAAGTCAGGAACGCTTCAGCTAAATGCGTTGACAAGTGATAGACGGGAGGAGAGCAAGGTGGAAAGAAATGTAACTGTAACCAGTACTGACTTGAACATGCCCCCCCTTTTTTACTGACCTTGTTGGTGAAGGAAAAAAAGGGAGGCATCGGGACATGATATTTACTTGGCTCGCTAGTTTTGTTTCTTTTTTGCAATGGAGTCAAACTGTGAATTGTATTTACTCTAATAATAAAATCAGAAGGGCTCAACTTTTATCCTAAAAAAAAAATATACAATAGATAAACAGAACCAACATATAGAGCTCCGAATAATACCAGTAGCCCGATATTTTTGACTGTGACAGACACATGAGAGAAAATCCAAATTATGTGCATTAATTATAAAAGACTAATTAAAATCAGTAGTTAAATATGCAAAAAAAGATGAATGATAATGAGGCCAAGCAATACCGCAGAGTGAAGCACTTTATAAATTACTCAGATGGGCCACGGAGATTGATCTAGTGAGAGACGAGTCTTGTGGGGGAAAGATTAAAACAACGAAAGGCAGTCAATTCCATTTTCAGATATCATGGAGGATACAGAATACGCTGGCTTCCTTAGAAGTTGATGAAGGTCTTAAACCCCGAGAAGAAATACTGAATACACAAATTGTATTTAACAATACACCGAAGACGATACGTTATTGGGAAATCAGTTGGGAGATGAAGATGGGAGGTATGAAGAGGTATGTGATGTGCATGAAAAATAATTATGAAAATATTTATATTTCAGGCGCAAGAAGCGAGAACGCATCTTAAAACAAACATCATATATATTCACATCACATGCTTCAAAGCTGTGCTTTATAGTACAGTTTTAAATAGGAGACGCAAGAACTGTAGCACACCTGACGCTGTCACATGTATCAAAGGTGGAGGGTTCTACGGCTGGAGCCTAATTATCTCGCTGTGTGCTTATATGATTATTAGCATGCAGCCAGCATCATGGAAACAGGCTGACATAAACAGAAGCAAAATAGATGTGGGACAATGTGTTGTTTAGCTTTTATACATCTCTACAAGGAAGACGCACATGCATTTGCTTGTATCGATTACCCTCCCCGGAACCAACTCAGCTCTGAGTTGGTTGAGATAGAGCTTAAATATGTACATTTATGTAATACATGTTGTAGGTCATTGGCTAAAACTGAGACTAAGTCATTTTCTCCTTAACTGGTACCCACCAAAGATGTTCCTACTTTGTATCCTAATGTTTTTCATATGTAGTACATTCATTACATTTTTTTTAAAGTTGCATCAGGCTTGTTTTGAGGCCTTGTGTTAATTCTTATGATCTTTACTGCGCACTCCTTGAATTTTAACTAAGGTGTCTAACTAGCAGCCAAATAGCATAGTTTAAGTAACAAAAGGTGCCTGAAAGTATTTTTTCACATTTTAGGCACTTTTTAAAACAATTTTTTAAGCAATTCCATAAAACGTCTAATAACTCACTTGATGAAGATGAAGATTCACTCAACTTGACCCTCCGACAGCCAAGTGGCTACAGATTTCACCTTTCTTCCTACGGTTTAGAACTTTTGAGAACTTCCAACTCTCCCAACAATGAAGATGTGCACTTGACAAGTTCAGATTAATCCAGTTGATGTACTGTATGGACAATATCAGACACTTAGAAGCTTATTCTTCAGAGAATATTTGGAAGGTCAACAGTTAATAGGATAATCTTAAAGAATTAAAGCAAAATGACGTAAAGACAGCTCAACAATGAAAGATCTTAAATATTTGTTGGTTTTTAGGGTCAAAAACGTTTAGGTTTCTAATGTAAGTAAATGCATTAGCTACAAAATGTATCACTGTACCAAATGTATCACATGATATTGTTTAAGGTGGTTTTGCAAATAATTTTGAAATGCAGCAAATTCTTTTCATTGCGGATATCCACATGCTTTTTAGGGTTAATAATAAAGTTTACAACAAAGCTACATAGTGCAGTTTCCTGGTGTGTTTCGTGCTTTTTCCCATGGATGTGTCTCGTATTTAGTTTGGCACCAACCTGATCAAACGTCACAGTGACAGAACGGCTGGTTTTTCCTTCTCCATTCTACCATCTGACTATCACCCTGCACGTTTCCCACACGTTGACATGACATAAGCTCATTCTTTTTATTTTCCTCATTTGTAATCAGAGGAAAAACAACTGATGCATTTCCTTAACAAAAAGCAGCCCGCTATTAGCTGTATATTAACCTCAGCACTTATGTGCAATCCCACTGAGTTGTTTCCTTTTTTGATACAGTACTGCCGGGACCTACAATTCATTAAACAAAGATACATGTGAAGTCAAGTCACATGGATATTCCCACCGATGTGTTACATATATTAACAGGAGATGTCCATTAATTTGAACCTTTCAAATAGCCATTTTTTTTAAAGAAAAAATCGTATAAAAGAACATAAATCCCTTCTTGCTTAACTACAAAAAACACTTTATTAGTCTCTATATTAACTTGTGTTTGCCATAAACATCAGAGAGTGAATCACAGAGGTTTACAGCCCTCACTGTAGAGAGTCGTTCTTTCAGTTTTAAGCTGTATCTATAGTTCTCCAAAACCCTAAATCAGACCATAACCCTGTGTTCTACCTTTTTGCCACAAGGTTTGACTAATTAGATGACAAACATGTCCACACTTCCTGCCTGGGTGCAAATGGACGCTGCAAGATAGAAGCCAGCTCCATGCTGGATTAATTAATATCCATACCTGCGGTAGAACGGCTCCTCTCATTAATCCAGAGCTCACAGGCTGCACAGGTTAAGACAGCAGAGGAGCAGCTCAAGCTACTACAAGTCAAGTAAGTTCACTATAGGGTGGGGGCTCGGAGCCCTGGAGCAATTGCTCCATATGCCCCTTGGTTAATCTGGGCCCGGTGATCCAGTATCTACACAAATGTTCTGTTCTTCAAAATTTCTATAAGGTAAATTTTACAAACAAACTAAAGAGAAACGTTACAAAAACATTGTGGCAAACCTGCATAGGGAGGGGTGTATGTATTGTGACACTATAAATCAAGTGCGTCCCACAGGGACCAATGCCTAATATATAGCGCAATCTAAATGTTATTTTATGACATAACAGATGCTTCATAATTTCCTGGCACCTGTTACTGAGCAGTACAATTATTCAGGAGCATTGTGCCGTAAATTTCCGCACTCTCTCCATTAGATACGTTGACAATCAGGTTCAGACCTGGAAGCTCTCACGGTTTGCCCCCGACTTTGGACCTCTTCCTATTCCATTTTCCTATTCCGACTCAATTTTTTAGTGTCCTAAGCAAAGTAACTTTCATGTAACGCAGTCTGCCCATTTTTTTTCCTGCTATAAAAAGGGACAAAATGAATTTAGTGTTACACCATCCATTTTATATGTACTAACTGTAAAAACCCCTACCACTTCTGCTATAAGGCTGTTCCGTTTATCTACCACCATCTGACTGCAGTAAAATAAACAAGGTGCTGCTCTATTGGGGAATCAGACACCTGTGTCCTACTTAATAGGAGGTGATACATACCACCATACCAATGAGGGCTACCTGAAGAACATGATAAGAAAGGATTTTTATCTGTAAAGTGTAGAACACAATATTCAGAGGGTGCCCCAAGTCCAATTGGAACCATAAGCAGCTGCTAATCATGTAAAATGGTAGCACCACCTCTTTTCTCCCTTGGTGTTGTGTATCACTGTTGACCAACAGCACCATACACTCACCCAACCTGCCTCTTAAGCATTAGGGTATGGCCATAAAAACATAGCCTGAGGCCTGTCATACACAGCCATTGGCCACACTGTTACCCTGGAGAGACTCCAGGTCCTGGGAGCGATGTGGTCCATGTCCATGGAGACTCCAGGTCCATGGAACCATCCACTGATGTCAGGGGCCGACCACTGACGTCAATGGGACCCCCTGCCTCTTTCCGAAAAGAGAGGGCTCCAGGTAGCTGGAGACTGGATGTTCCAAGGTATGGTCATCAGTGCAAACCACGAAAAGCTGAAGAATGCTAATTTAATAGAACACTGATTGGGCCATCCATATACACTAGTTCTGCCAATAGGACTGCCACAAGTAAATGTGGAGTAAGTATGCCACATTTAGATATCAAATTCTCAAATATCCATAGTTTTGGTCATCACCACCTGTTACATTATGCCATCCAAATTCTGATTATTTTTTAAATGATTTACCAAAAAAAACAAGACAAGCTTCTAAGAGTTTTGTCAAACAAAATAAACTTTAACTAACATGCTTTATCTTGAAAAGTCCAGCCTGGTAACGAGAGTTAGCTGTAGCACTTTGCATGCCTCATCATATTTCTTCTCAGTTTCATGCAATGAGAGCTGACACTCCGAAGCTCGCTAAAGTGGCCATTTCCTTCTAACCTTTAGATTGCAACAATGTTTGTTCAGTAATTAGGGAAGAAAATGTCATTTGTTTGCCGAACCGTAATTATCTAATTTGTTGTAAAAATTGTTATAAAGTCTCTTTTAAAGTTGATGACAGATGCAGTTTATAGGCCTTGAGTAGGTTGGGTCTGGAAATTGCTTCCATATTAGCTTGTTTTCTGTTCTGGTAGAACGAAGGTTTTAGTAATTTGCAAGTTAAGTTGAAACTTCTCCTGGGAGTACAGAACTAAGCCCTCAATCATCTGGGTACTGTATCATATCCTTTAAACAGAAATGTATGTTCACAATATCTTGCTGCTGATTAACCCTCTCACTGACTGCAGAGCTCAAAACCCCTATCCCCCCCAAAAAAAAAGACCCAAGACTATTTACATCACTTTACTTGGCTGTGGGCCAGCATCTAGTTTTACTCCTTAAAAATGTAAGCCCTAGATTTTCTGGCTAAATATATCTGTTTGGGGGAAAGGATAAAGAAAAGCGGAGGGTAATTCAGGAAGCAGGTTAAGTTTGGTCATTTTAGAGTAAGGAAGATGGCAGAGTGGTTCCCCTACCCACTTTTCCGGTCCCTCCTTGCTTTGTTTTACTTTTGATGCCACTGTGAGGCTGTATGCCCTTGCCACGCGATTTAACATATGTTGTCATATGATTTACTTATGTTGGTTATTTCTACTTGGAATATGTTAAGTATTGCTGCTATTAACCTGCATCTGACGTACATACATTTTTGTAATTAATATGATTTGGACGCATTTGTTATGTCATCCTGTTGGGTTATGGTTTGGTTCCCAAAAATGCCATGATATTCTGCAGTGCTGTACAATAGGTAAATAAGGCATAAATAACAATTTTAACTTACAGAAACAAAAGTTTAGGAAAGCCCTGCTCATATGAGCTTTACAAACTAGGAAGAGTTAGGGTACATTACACTAGGGGAAAAAGTGCCACCAGTCATGTAATTCCCATCTGTCGAGCGGTCTATCAAATAAACTAAATAAATGTATAAGAGGACACCTCACACAGGTCCAAGTGAACACAAGAGAAATCAAGTAACTACAATTGAGATCAAGACTTTATTTTTTGAAGCAAGTCTCTGGAAACAGACAATCTAACCAGTGTGTGGCCACTTTCTCATGCCAAACAAGCTCTGACCTTTCCTGGTCTCTCAATTGTGGATTGCTCATTTAATGTAATTCCCTTGTTTTTACATTGTAGCATTTGCTGCTAGTTATTTCCCTTCACGTCTGCTTGTTCAAGGATGTTGCTGTGTACATTTGACCTTCAGACCTTAGCACCATCAGGCTTTACCTTTGGTTCATAGTTTCCGCTTGCACAAAGCCAACCATAACATATCAGGAGCTGAAGATACATCCTACCCCCCGTTCCTTCCATAACCCATCATTTGACATGTCTGAAGATATTTTCTTAAGGAAGTTTGGCTTAGGTGACAAAGTAGCAGCTCTATTTATAAGACTACACAGTGCCCTCAGTAAACCTTATGTAGTTTTCTTTGCCGAGGTCACATCCTCCACAATTAATAGCAGTGAAGGCCTTTCTGGGATATGGCATCTAACCTTTATTGTGTTCACTTCTGTTTGAACCCCCACCAACATGCCCTGGTGCTTGGCGAGTTCAATCAGTTGAAATATCTGTAAATGGATATTAACAATAATATCAATGTATTGTGATATTTAAAAATATTTCCTGTTTTGTTATGTATTAAGGTGAACAAATGGGTGTTTTTCCTTTTTTTTGTTATTTTTATAATAGTTGTTTTTGTGCTTGACAAATTGTCGGATATGCCTAAAAAATATATTTGAAAATCCAAATAATTATCAGACACGGTGAAGCAGAAGAAACTTAAATATTTCTGGACGCACTTTTGTCTAGCTCTACACTTGTATAATATAGGAACTGCGTCACAGACCTAGAAATCGCTGCAGATTTAATACACCCTGGACCAGCATGACGTCTATTTAATGTGTGATGCCCACCATGGTTTTCTATATGAGCTTCTGTATTAGGAATGGTTAAAAATTGAAAGATGCATGTATGCTAACTTAATATGGAGGTCCCCCACCCAGCATTATTTGGGTTTAATAATAAACAATAATTTATCTTCATTTTCTACTTCTACTTTAAAATACCATATTACACCAATAAATACAGATCTCTATACATATGAATGTGACCATCCATGAGTATCTAGAAGCATACCTGTGAAAAAAGGATTTTTTTTAAATTTTTGTTTTCATAACCTTCCTTAACAAATGATGCCAAAAAAAGACAACATTATATAATTGTATGACATATCAATCAAGATGGTTCCGTTGTCTGTTGTGCGATGGATATGTGTAGCCGGTTATATTCTGTGTAATGAAGGTACTTCTTTTCTACGCAGTCTGGTATAATAGATTATTTAAATTAGAATGTCACAGCATCAGTTTACCAATGCAAAATAAGATATTTCTGTAAGCCAAGGGAACAAAACAATTGTCATTCACCATGAGAAGGCTTTATGGACCACTGCCAGCATGCAGAATAATAGGATATGTTGACCTTTTTATGATAGACTTTTCCATCTATTTGCCCTCCTTTCATATGCATTTTTTCTGCACCCAGCTCGGGTCTCAGAGCTGTGTGTTATCTCAAATAATTACCCATTGCTTGTGCGTGTCCCCAGTGATCTCCAGTATGAAAATGCTACTCATTGTCAAGGATCGAAAGGGGATTTAAAACCATCATCCAGTAGTCTAGTGGATCTTAATTAAACCACTCAGGTATTGAGATGCCCTGCTGATGCCCATATGGCAGAAATAAGCTTGTTCTTAATATATGTATGGGAAATATATCACAAAAGAAAAACAAAATCTGAATGCACCGTTAACAATGTATGTCATTTTAATTTGTATGGATGAAAAGGACACGGGTGTAATGTAACAATGTGTATTGTACAAAAAGTAAAATATCGCAGGCGTTTGCCTATTATTATATTAAATAATAAATATATTCCCATTAATATTCTGCTAAAAATGCAGGTAAAATGAATTGTATTTACATGTAAAATCACATTTAATAAAATGTACTTAATATTGACATTTGTTTTATTTAAAGAGACTTAACTATGTGTAAATAATATAAAATTGCAGGAAAAGGAAAAATGAATTGGAGTTGAACAGCTTAATATTTCATGTAATTAAAGGAAAGAAAAAAAGGTAAAATATAATAAAGCCCTAAATAATTTCCCAATTAGAAACAATTTGTGCACTGACACAGTGATAAAGGCAAAAATAAGGTGAGGACCCAGTTGCATAAAAAAATTACAAAACAAACGTTAGTGAATATTTACTCAGTAGTGATTTGGCCAAGAAGCACCTTTATGTGAACATGTTCATTGGGATATCCACTATTTAAACTGCCAACTCTTCTCTGTTCATGGAAGAATCGACCCAGGGTTCTCTGATGCACCAACCCAGCCAAGTTTTATTGAAAGTGTACTGTGGGCTTCCTCTAGTCGTCCAATGGAAGATCAGCTTGAGGTGACGCACAGAATTTGAGTTGCATTAATTACTCCCGAATCTACCTTCCACTAAAATGAACATGATATCAATAGGGGACTCCTTAGGCTACACTATCAGTATCCCATCAATTAATGGCTGATCATGTTACATTCAAAGAAAATAAAGGGCCAGTCTAACTCACTAATAAACCCAGGCCCAGACAAACTGAGCAAATTTGACAGGGGGGGGGGTGTCCAATGCCAAGTCACGTGTGCCGATACTGTTGTTCGTGTGGAGGGTCCCATTCTTTAGTGCGAGGTCCATGGTCCACCCCTGAATGCATCCTCAGCTGGTGTATATAGTACTTGTGAACTGTCTTATACATTAATTATCATTGTATGCATAAGAACCTTTAGGTTTAAATCAGGTAAAGAGAAACAAGCCTCTCTCTTGAAAACAGTATACACTGGTGCAGTCTTTAGAAACATTGGTTCAGCTTCTGCCTTAAAGTTAAAGACCTCACAATGAGCTCATTAGCAATATATTATGATAGCTGAAATGCATTACCTCTCCTATAGTGTAATTTGTGATTACATTTGAATCAAGGACTTAACAGTTCTTTGAAATAGTGCTAATGAGGTCTTCCACATCCTACATTTGTTCATGAACATGTTCAACATCAGCGTAAAACATAGGATTACATGCAATAATTACTTGTGATTGTAACATTAGAAAGTACGATTGTTCTTGTGGAAGGCCAAATTCTTTGAGTATGGTCATTAAATGTTAATTTTGGCCCAATGTAAATTACTCACAGATTGCTTAACTATATTTTTCTGAACCACATATCGATAGTGCTTAGAAATATCCAGCTTCACATAATAGTGTAAAATCCACACTAATTCCACATTAACTATGGAATACCTATTATAACATATCCATTATGATGCTCTCAGACTAGGAATGTGATCCTTGAAGTCTCCTTCATTCTCCTAACTTCCCATTTTAAAGCTGAAGAGAGAAAAGAGCTTCCTCGAGGGGGGAGGAAAACTTGAAGGGGACGAATAATCATACACATGTTAGGTTTTTTTATGTCCAGTGGAATACACAAAGTGAGTTTCTAATATTCATATTTTTTGCTGTTCTAATCAATGAGCATTATATCTTTATTTACTATATTGGACAGTAGAATGAATGGTTTGGAAAGTGAAAGATCTTTAAGAGGAAGAAGAAATATGAACAACTAATCATAACTCTTGAGCATGGGGACAAGATTGGCCTTGGAAAGGTAACAAATAAAAAAACAATGACAATTAGTCAAGATGACTACTGTGCTTTAGGCTTCATGTTTCGTAATCAAAGGTTGGATTGCCAAGTATGACTTGGCCACAAGTTTTTGGCTCCAGTTCACAAACCCCCTTTCCTTCCAAGCTGTGCAAAGAAGAGTATTAGGATTTTTCCAATTACCATTTGCTTAGCTCAATACTTGTACCCTATCTATTATGTAGTACTCCCGGTTATCATCCTTCTAAACATCTCTACACCCCATACCCCTGGAACTGCTGACAGTTTTTTTTTTTTTTTTGGTCATCGCGCTTTGTTTAGGAACCTCCCCAAATGATAATTTTCCTCCCTTTCTTTCATGCTGTCAAAAACGTATTGGCGTGTTTAGAAAATGAGGAGTTCAGAACCCAGAGCAAGCATCCTGTAACAGCTCTGCTCTGATAGTGGCTGGGCTGTCATATCACAAGAATATATTTCTGCGTATCAAGGTGGGTTAGATGTGTGATAATGAGGGGAGAGCATACACATGCTAATTTAACTATTCATGCGAGCGGGCCTTGTCTTCGTTAAGCAGACCCAGGTAGCAGCTGCAAACTGTCAGGCTTCTCTGGGCTGTACGCTTTTTGATTCCCATTTAAGTTCAGATACTCTCGCTGTCTGTCAGTGAACTCTCTTCTCTCCTAGGAGGCTGAAAGCTCTCTGCTGATTTGCTGCTTTTTGACATAACTAAATGTCAAAAGAAATGTTAACCCCTTTTGCTCCACCTTACATCTCTCAGTGACATCAAAATGGAATATTTTAGACACATGCACCGGGGTCGCAATTTAAGACTTGACATAGTAAGAATACTTTGAATTGCACACAGTACAATGAATAGGAAGTCCCCTATAGCATACATAACTGAACAACAGCTAAGCGTACTTAATTTTAGCTGTTTTGCGAAGTCTGTTTATATGTCTGTTCGCAAACCTAAATCTTTCTATCCGTTGATTAATGTCATACTTTGACAGTTAAACATTTCATTCTTGCCTTGCAAGATTATTGGGCATCAATGGCATATAAGCTAATTAACCCCCAACCTTTTTGTTTCTTGAAGCTCACTCCCTCCCTTCCAATTAATTTTAAAACCTCATTAGAAAGCTGTACCGAAACACTAAATAGAAAGTAAGGTACCTGGCGATTAGCTTTATGTACTCGGATGTATAATATATTTTTGTGTTAGAGGTTGATAAGCACGTAGTATGAGATGAGCTGAATAGATTAATAAGATAGATAAGCAGGGCTAGCTCTAGAATCCCTAGTACCCTAGGGAAACCCACAACCGGTGTGCACTCTCCTAATTTTTCTCCCTAGCGATTCACAAAGTTTGCCCAGATTTTATTATCAACATAAATGCATGTCTCCCAACATTTTAAACATCATTTTTAGAATACCTCTCAAAAGTTTTCACTGCGAGGTGGCCATTCAAGTAAGGCAGTTGGGTGGCCATGACCCCCGTCATGACCAATTTACAGGACAGGTTCCGCCCACTTCTGTGCCTGCTTCCCTGCCGTATCCTACTGTAGATGGCAAGACTGTGACATGAAAGAAATTGTGGCATTGTTTAATGTTTAAAACACAACCCCCTTACTCTTTCTCTGTGTATAAATGATAGAACAATCTGTATAAATGGGGTATAATCTTTGTGAAGCTGCTGCTTTCTTGTGTATGATGCGGTAGATGTTGCCCCCCCAGCACAATCCAGCACGATGTCTTATTAAACATGGGCTTGGGAGCTCCAGAGTATTTCACGCCTGTTTTGTTTTCTTATTAAAATACCAGGTTAAGCCTCTGTCAACATCCATGTCAGGGCAGGTAGGCTCAAGACAATATCATCACAGCAAATAAATTTGATTTTAAAATTCCTTCCAGTTCCACTATTGACCAGCCAGTCACAGAACTAATTGGTCGAAAACGCAGTGATATTTCTGCAAAGCCTCCTCTTAGCTCTGTCTAAATTGGATTTACAGCCCCATTTTATGTGCCATGTGACGGACTGGTATCCTGGTCCACAGACATTTTTTCTGCATCGAAATGTCATCTGTAGTGGAAGCAAAACTTATTAAGTCCTTGTTTTTAGGGTCATTTAAACTACCAACATCACACAGGACAACCTCAAAAGTATGCAGTTTTATCTACCTACACTTCATGAACATAACAATGAAGGATTAACATCGCTTTCATAAAACGTGCTTTCTGGCCAAAGCATGGTAGAATTCTATGAGTTTTAGTGACATTAAACTACTCGCAGTGGTTGGTAAACATGATGTTCCCACTCGTACGAAATAGCAGATGGTTTTGTTGCAGTGTTGTGAAGGAGAAATGTTTAACTTCAGAAGCTCAAACAAGAAGACTCCAGAGCATCAATAAATCAAATGATGCAGATAGCCTATGGTTCTACATTACTTACTAATATTCATTGCTTATATACTTAAGGCTCCAGGGAATTCCACAAAAATGGAACTAATTAAGTGGGTAGGTGTACTAGCTTGTTGTAATGACAATAGGTTACACAATATAACATACTCCTCGTAGCAACAGGTAGAAGAAAAGGCTACAAAACTAGTACTATAGATTCATTAGTGGAATGATTGCTGAACTGTGGTCACCCTATTAGCCACCGATACTCCTGTTATTGTCTAACATCTTAATATTCATTTTGGTTGCAGGATAAAGGATAATTCAGCATGGAGGCCCCACAACCCTGCTCTGGAGAGCGAGGACATGCAAACTATATCATTTGATTTAACTATAAGAGTAGCTCACTGCGAGATTTATTGTCATGGGCAGGTTAAGCAATCAGCTTATGTTCGCATGGTGTAGTATTATATGTCTGAAGTCTGTAAACCATTATGAGACTCTAATTGATTTATACTAGGCTTTTATGCTGTCCCTCACTACAGTGATTTGGTCCCTGAATTACTTTGCAATAAGATATTCAGTTGAACTTTCATTGGATTTCCTTTTACAATCAGTTCTAAGCATTCCTGATGAACTATAAGATATGTAAAACTTAAGGTCGCACATCCCTCCTCTTGATGCATGGTTTTTGCCCCGTAGACTTGTGGGACTTACTTGGACAAGAAGTGATTTGTCTCTGTAGACTTCAAGGACATCTCCTTGAATATTTAAATATGATGCCCCTCCTAACCGTCCGACTTGTGATCTCCCACTTTGAGAAAGAAGAAACAATGCGGAGGGCTATGGCGTTAGAGACACGGCAAGCAAATATCCATAAATATTCGAGAACAGGAAACTTTTTGCTGTCATGGTTTGACACAGGAAGGGTCTCTGATAGTACAATCTCACGTCTGGAAATTATCTAAGGACCCCCTAATGTGCCTCATTGCAGCGGAGTGTCAAAAATGTCAGAATCTGGCAGTAATGAGAGGCTGACATTACCATGGGAGGGAGATGTTAGAATTACTGAGGTGGTACATGCATTTTCATGAGGGAGAGCACAAGGCGGCAGTCAGATCTCCCAGCCTGTCACTCTCCCTAAAAGAAAACATTTCTTATGCCAAAGCAAAACGGACCCTTTTCAAGCCTGTACGACCAGTCCAAATTACTATTACATACACATTTTACTAAGTTGTACTTAGTAACTGGAAAATGGGAGACAAACATTTCTGCTTGTGGCAATGTATGGAAAAAAAATCAAAAAATGATTTGAGAGTGTATTCAGAGTTGTGCAAAGAAATTAAACTTTTCAATGAATTCATACCTGATATGTGCCCCTATTTAGGAGGGACTGTCCTTCTCTCTCTCTTTATCGTCCCCTTATGCTCCTCTTTTCTAGGCGCTCAGACTGCTGAGTGTATCACAGCCCTAAAAGTAACAGTAATGTGCATCAAAACACAGGAAACGAAATGTGTTTATAAATGAAACTTTGTAAATAAAATGTATTTGTCTAAATGCTTTACTCAGATATACAGTTTTTAATAGGTCACAAAGTTACCGAAAACATAGTGTTTAAAGCATTGCCTCTCAATTCATATCTTTACCAAACCCCCAAAACAAGTGCCTCTCTTGACCCATTTGAAAAGTTGGAAGGGGCATGAACTGATCAATGCTGAAATACACCAATGAACCAAGATTATCAGATCTTCATCAACTGATTACAAACCAAATCAAAAGGAATAAACAAATAAAGTAAAAAGGCAAATGCTCACTTCTATAAAACAAAGCAAAGTACAAGATAATGTCGAAAATGTATAATAAATGTCTACCGGGGATATCATTGGGTCACCGCACAACATTTTGAAGTTGTTTTGCCAATGCTTGTAGGCCATCATTAGGTGCGATACGCATGTTTCTGAAATCAAAAAGATTCTGGATGCCGCATGCTGATGTGTCTAGTGTTTCAGAAACATCTTCTGATGCTATTAAAGCCGGACTGCTAATGCTCTACCAGTCTGTAACCTGGGGCTGACTGCTAGAATGTTTAATCCCTTTGTACATTGTACACAGACCTGTTGACTGTTCAAACCTTGGGGATTAACCTTTTGGAGGAAGGGGCAGTTATAGGTGAAGACCTTTGCTAAAGTCCAACCTTGAGAATACTAGTGTCATTCCTATATAGTCTTCCCTCCCAAGAGATCAACCACACATCCCATGAAACATATTGTAAGCATCATGCCATCCACAGATATTTGTTTTTATTTTTGTCATTTTAATATTTAACTCTACTCTACTGTCGCAGTCACACAAAAGCTTAAAAAAAATGAGAATTAAAAATGACGATTTATTTCACAGCTTTCTTGAAATATATATAAAACATCTACAGCAGTTTTTTTGTAAATACCTGGACATATTTTATGGAACCATTTACACACATTTTTCCTAATAATTATTGTCACAAAGGACAGCTTACTTGCATAGCGCATCTTCTTTTTGCATAGTGAACAGCAAACATCCCACAAGCTGGTTTCTTCCACTTCATAAAAATAATTCAATAGATTTCCATTAAAGATAACTACAAATTTACTAGAATAGGGAAAATACTGTTCCACGCCTGCTGTCATTGCGTCACTCTGGAGTAAATATTTGCAGTTATAAGTGAACAGACAGAAGGTCACTCATGGCCATCAGGATACTTATAATATCTTGTGATTTCTCCTGAGAGGCCATTTCCAGCCAAAAGATGGGCCTCTTGATTTATATAGATTTGAAAGAGTTCCTCTTCCATGCACAATCACACCCATTTTCTGCAAGTCACGCTGCTTTTCAAAAGGATTGCAATTCAGATGTGATCATCAGTAAGTCTATCACGTTCCAAAAGCTGAACATGGGCTTTGGTTAGGGAATGATAGTGTGTGTGTGTGTGTGGGAGGGGGGGGGGTGTAAAGAGCTGGTCTGACCCAAATTAGAGTGTTCCACAAAAGCATAGGGTAACCCCTGACACTCATGTCTTTTTACAGCCAAGAGAGTCGGACAATAGGAACAGCCGTGGGAAGACGAAAGAAAACACAGGCTGTCACATTTTAGTGAACCATATGGAACTCTTGTTGTGTGTATAGAGGGAGCAGAGTTACATTGAAGTTTAAAGTAATCTACATATGGTATACTCAGGCAAGCGGATTAATTCTTGATTATTGGCATATGGAATTAAAACATCCATTCATTGTGTATCTCTAGCCGGTTTAATTTTTTTTCATGCCATGGTTATCTTATCCCAGTGTAGAGCAGCACACATAAGGTCACACCTGCTGCTAGGGATTACAGCCTGCCACCCTTTTTACAATATTCTATGGAAAGTATGAAGATTTAGGGCGCACAACTACATATCCACTGACTACTGTTTGGCAGAGTGTGTTCAATCAATGTTCTCTTTTATGTGGTTTTCTCCTTGAAGGTTTCTGTATTAAAAACTCTCTTCATGGTTGATACATTCTCATAAAAAAGAAGAGTCTTCATTGTTTAATTGGTGAGTGAATATCTTGAGCAGTATTGCTCGATTGCTTCAACAGCTGGGTGATTCGGTTTTTATTGGTGGAGACAAAACCAAGTTGCAACCATCTCTAAATACAACTCATTACCCCTTTTGGTGGACCATCCTAGAGGCATCATTCCAGTTGCACATTGGGACCTCTGTCTGTGTCTTTAGCTTGGGTTGGCTTGTGCTCTATGAGCTAAGTCTTACCTAGCCCTAATTTATTTCTTGAGAATATTTTATGCACGAAGGTACATTTGTCTATAAGGTGGTTGATACATCTAGGCTCAGAAGCATTGCACAACAATGTGTACGTAAAAAACTTATTTTCAGAAAAGCATGAAATCTTATCGCCACACTGCAATGTTCCCCTAAATTTAAGATTAAGTCTCAGACAAAAACTAGAAGGGGGTAACTGATTACTTTCCCATATTTTACCAGTTTGCATAGTCTTAATTTAACCTATAGTACATGAGATATCACATTGATGATAAATTAAAAAGGGACTACTAAGTAAAATAGCACAATTATGGGAACTGAAATTAAAATGATCCAAAATGGTGTTTGAGAACAAGAGAATGTTGTATTTGTAGTACACTTGTCTTTTTATACTCCTGGGTGTTGTATACATGAATAAACACAGTCAAAAATCGTAAATATCTAATTATAAAGCACATCCAGTCTCCCTGGGGAGGTTTTCACTGAATTTGTTAATAGATTGTGCCCTTCTGTCTTTGCCACTTTACGAGACAATAACAATGTTTCTTTCATCTATTCTTCCAATGGGAACAGAAATAGGAAATGGAGAGTCATGTGTGTGTGATTCTTATCATATGACAACTAAAAGCATAATGGTAACTTTGAGTACTTTGTTACTGTGGTTATATTTTGTTGTATTATACAAGATTAGTAAATATAGCTTAAAAACAAATAGTGTAATCATGAAATATAGGAAGCAAGTGTATGGAATAGTAGGAGACAAACAGAATACGTATATATGAAACATATAAAAGAGGTAATGTTAGTATCTATACAAATTGAAAAAAAAAACATTTTAGGACACCATGGGAGCAGCCCTGTTAAGTTCCTGTTCTACGTGTTTGCATGATTATTCTTTTATTAGGTTGTTGTTTCACCCTGCAATTGCTTGTAATTGAGCAGGTCCTATAATGTATGCTTAGCCTAACTAGTGTTAGGTACTTAGGCATTATAGCACTGAAGCTCAGGCTTGGACTGGCCATCTGGCACACTGGGCGAATGCCTGGTGGGCTGCCGGCCGACAGCACTCCATGTAGCATTGTGCATATTGCATTTATTGCCACCACCAGCATGTGCCCAGCTGCAGGAAAACATAAAATGTGGCCACACTTATGTCATCTGGTGGCTGTTGGCCTTAAAGTGCCATCAAGTCATCCCCAGTCTGGTCCTGCTGAAGACTACCGGTATTTGGTCTTCAGGACAGAAGGGTTCCTTGAAAATGTACCACCACTGATTCCATACAACTACCCCATGTTGTGCAACTGACTTGTTAATGTAATATGTTCGGAGGATGATGTATTTTAAATACAGAGGGCTTTAGCAGATTAGATTGTTATATTATGCTTCTAAAAGGCAGTTGAGTTTTAGGATAGTAAAAATGTTGTTGTATTTTGGGGGAAAATAATCATGAAAAGTAAACGGTGGTTTGTAAAGGGAGATCCTCCAAGGAAAAGGATCTGGGATTTTAAAGTCGGCTACCGCCTAATGACTTAAGCATGGCCAAGGGCCGCAAGTTACATTTTTATGCTTCCATAGGGTACGGCCAGGCATATCCAGCGGGCGCATATAAACTCATATAGTTTAACATTGACAAAAGAAAACACGTGATATTTTAGGTGAAGTTCCATGCTCAAACAGCACATTGAGCTTATGCTTTATGGCAATGTTCCTCCATGGACTTTCATAAGTCAAAGTGTCCAGCTTTATGTTTAAGGCTGAGACTTTTTAATCGTTTACAACAGGCAGTATAATAAGGAGTCTAGCCTATTATGCCCCTGTTCGAAAAGAATTATATTTTGCAAAAAAGAAAAGCATTTTATCTGTTACTATGAACATTTTAGGCTCCTATATATCCGGTGTAAGAAATGCGTATGTTCCAATATTCAAATATATATGTATACAGAATACGTGTAAACAGATTTTAATTTGGGTAGAACAGATGCCCCCCTGAAATCTTGGTACTGTTAGGGTAAGGCATCATGCTACCCGCCACAAACAACATTTTCTGTGGGAAATAACATATGACTTTTTTTGTTTAATTTCCCCATGCTATACATTCCATTTACATCTAACAAAGATATCAGAACACAATGAAAACCGCTTGGCATGTTACAAATCTTTTAGTAACTAAATGCAGCTACTTTCGAGCAGACGTTAGAAATAGGGGTACTACGGTGCTTTGTTCGCCCCTTCTGGTTATAAACAAACCCAAACAGCTGCTCACAATTTCCTGGTACAGTGATTTACCCTTCTATTCCAAGCATGCAATAAAGCAAGAGCTAGCAATTGCTATAAATCCTCGTTCATTCCATTACGTTCAGTGACCGGCAAAGCCCCATTCCCTTACGCAGACTACCTGAAATCTCCCATCCGCACACCAAGCTGCTTTCGTGGAAACGAGCAAATCATAAAAAGGTGAACGCATGCAAAGAAATGTAAAATTCCAACGGCCAGGGGACATGTTTATCCTATATTATAGATACAGCCATATATCACTCTATTTTATTGGCTGCAGATTACGCTAATTATCATAAAAAGTTATTGCTGCTAATAAATATTCTATTTAAAGTTACTTAGAGAAACCTCCAGAGTACCTCGCTAAGGCCCATTTAGGACATGATTACCTAGCATTATGTAAAGATATTGTGTCTCGAATTCCCTATAATTTAGGTGCATTCTTTTACACTACTAGTAGTTGTTATAATGTTTCACTTTCATGCATATAGTTTTGTATCAATCATTTTGTGTTATTTTTTCATTTTACTACAGCAAAGTTTATTTTCAAAAAGTTAATTTAGTAAAAGGCAATTTATTCTACATCATGTGCAATGAGGTAGAGAAATAGGCAAATTAGCAGTAATTTAAGTGGTCCCCCCCCCCCCCCCCGCAACCCATCAACTAATAAGTCCCTTGTGGCAGATAATGGGTTACGTTTTTCTCTCTTAGTGTGGCAGCTGGGAGATTGAACTTTTTCCACCTGGTTATGATGGGCAGGCAGCCATAACTCCATGTCCCCTACATAAATGACGCACAAAAGCTGCATGTCTGGATGGGGCATTAATCCCCATGGGGTCAGTGCGTCTCAGTGGAAGGATGCACTCAGGGAAGGCCTTTGCATCCCCACCCAAAAAGGAAGCGATTCTCTTTCAAAAATTGGTGGAAGCTGTTGGCGTGCTTTATTCGACCGGCATAACCCTTCCCGTTTTGATATCTTTGAAGTTACAAAGAGATGCAAATCACACATGCCAGAGAAGTCTCTGACACACCGAGTCTCTGGGGCTTTGTGACTCTTATGTTTTCCCAGTGCGGTAAGAAAGAACGAGCTGGGTGAAAGAAACAGACAGCAGGGATACGAATTGAGATTGAAATGGTAAATAAGGGACAGTCACGGTGCAAAGAACACACTGGGGACCAATACAAAAAGTGTTGTGGACACCTATTACTGCACAAGTCCCCTGAGGCATACACCATGTGGCTTTAGAACAAGGCGATATGGCACACTCGAGACCTGAAATATTCACCTAAAAAGGAAAAGGCTGATACCTTCAGTGTATTTATAGTTAATAGAACAGCCTTTTTTTGTCATGGCACATTTAGGTGATTTCTATAACCTACACTGGTGTGTAACTGTTGAATAATAATAATTATTATTATCATGCAAAAGTGGAAAAATAGACACTCAAAATAGCACACCCCAGCTATGTGTTACTTTTAATGGCAGATTTTGAAAAAATAAAGTACTTTGAGCTAATACTGTAGTTTCTTAATCTGTAATCTCTCCACATACACTTTGTTTGCTACTTCTTGAGTTCTTGCATAACTGTTCATAGCGATGGGCAGGAATTTACATTTTTTTCCTCAATAACACTTAAATTCCACTACACATTTATCAGTGAGTGATCGAGTATCTAAAAATGAGAGGTGGGAGAGCAATACATAGCGTGTCGCAGGGAATTATGACCTTGTTTGACCTTGTATATCCAGTATGGGTTTGGGTCAGTTCTAAATTCCAGACACCATCTTGTGATACTTTTCACACACCCAGAGGATACATCTAAACGGACACATCTTGTTATTTCTTCCACTCCCTACACTGCTCTCTTTTTTTTGGCAATGGTGGAATAATAGGTCCTTTATGTCACTCACAGCCAAATATTATCCATTTATTTAATTTAGGACAAAATAGTATATTTTATGCTTTAACCCATTCACGTTTCTTTAAATAAGCAATTATAGAGTGTCAAATAACATAAGTTTAATTGTATTGTCTGTGACATTTTAAAACTATACCTTGATTCTTGATATGTTGGACTATGTGGTGCAATGCAATACCTAAACATTATGTTCTTCATGGCGTGAAGCTTACCAAATGAAATAATAAAAAAAAAGAAGAGTAAAAATAAATGGAGAGACACTGGGTTGTAGTAGTGACAGTCCAACTACAGTCACGGAGCATAAGGGGTAACAGGGGTGCAGTTTGGCTTTGAATCCCAGGGGGTATGGCTGCTCTTACACCTTATACCTGTTTTCTACTAAGAGAGAAGAGGACATTGTTCCTTACTAGTCTATGCTCACAGCAAGGCTTATGGTACCATGTTATGGCACCATGAGCCTTGGTGCCATGGTGTTTTGTTAAGGACCTCATTAGCGCTAAAGATGGACTATTACCAACGAATTATCCATCCCGGGTATGGCCTACACAATGCATCAGAGTTGTCATTGAGACCTAGATTATCCCTTTCTTTGGCCTAATCAGTTTTTGGGTTCGTAAGGCTGCTGTTTAGTAACTTGTGGCTAAGCAAAATGTATGTGCACAAAAACATTTGGCTACAAATCCACCAAGTACTACACAAAAAGAAGAAATTTTTTCCCACTGCACAAGCAATATTTCAATATAGACCCCCTTTTTACTTCCCTGGTGACGGATTCCCAGCTGGATGAGCCACATGGAGTGCTTTGGGTGCATATACAGGTATGCCTGTGCACTCATGCTCCTAATGCATTCTCCCCTAAATGGGACAGGTTTGCTAATAATAAGAAAGAGGGGATGGAGCCAAGGGGCTCCCGTGCCAGGAGCATTCTAGCCAAGTAGCTCTGTAGAGTGCTGCACTTAGGAACCCTCTGCAGAGCCAGGAAAGGCAGGAGGTTTTAAAAAAAAAGTCAGTAAAAAATACCTATTTGACTTTTTAATTTCATATTTAGTATAGCTATACAACAGTCCTATTGTTTCTGATTTTTCCATTGTCAGATTAAAGAGCATGACCTCTTAATCTATTCATCCTAACTCTGTGAAAAATGCTTCCCTCTAGTGCCGTGTAAAATCACAAATTATGGTTGTAAGGTATGTGTTTTACACAGTCCGGTAATATCCTTGATTCGTTGGCACAAATTACATTGTATTATATAACTAAGTTTTGTAAAATATTTTTTGGCATACTTTTATATAATGTAGACTGTAGTCTAGTTTTTATCGTTCTGACCTGAAAAGGAATACACATTTTAAGGTTTCCTAGAGCAAACAACATCCAGACACGGAAACTGATATCGGTGATGACAGCAAAGGTGGGACAAACTTACAAAATCTGTCATTACAGGAAATGGTAGGGTTTGAGAATTATTTACTTTGGTTCTGCACTATAGCATAAGGACTAACTGATCGCTTTCAGGGCAGATAAGTAATGCTTTGTAGATTGACCGGAAAAGCTATTTGTATAACAGCAGTGGAATCATTGATATTATTTATATGTTATATGGAGTCTTTAGCGGTTCATCTTAATTGAGAATTACTTTTGCAATGATTAGAATTAACAATAAAATATGTGTATGTTATACATAAGCGATCCCAGTGGCAAGCACGTGGTTTTCGTAAGAAGAGACAATAGTTATTGAAATCTAACAATGCCTCAGTCTTTCAGGGTTCAGATTTTCACTGGGAGATATTATTATTTGGACAGATGTGAAGATTATCTGTGAACTTATCTGCCAGTGATCAAAGGAGCTGATGATATGCAACACATTCATGGCCCATGTCCCATCAGCCATTGCTTTACCTGCAATCCATCATCCCCTCTGATCTGTTCTTCTGCACCTTAAACACAGAAAATTAATCACTTCTGTTGAATGGCCAGGTGTTTTGCCTCTAGAAATTATCATCTGGGCTCAAAGAGGGAGGGGAAAAAGATGTTCTCAATCTTTAATCATTGTCTTCAAACGAGAAGACAAAGATAATTTTGGTTACTATATGTCACATACTGTACAATAGCAGTGACGGAATTATCAAGGAGCCAGAACATTTATTTATGTCGCAAACCACTTTAAATAAAAACAATAGGATTTACGAAAGCGGTTTTTTGAGATGATGTTAAAAAGCCAGGTCAGTTATTGAAGGTGAGGCTTAATCTTTTTTTTAATTTCTAAATTATCTTTGAGATTGTCATATAACTAAGTGAGGCCAATGTGTTATACATGTGTATAATGTCCTGTGGATTAGAGGAAAATGGGCAACCTTTCTAAAAAAATATTTTTTTTATGTATACTGGTCATGTTGTCCTTTCCTAAAGGTTATTGTTGGTTTTCAAGAGCTTTGCATCAAAGAGCTTGGCATTGAAGGACTATCTGTGTCCCTAGATGACAGGCTACATATCTGCATGTAGGTGGACCATTAAAAGGTCTCTCATCATCCCAAGACCCAAAGTGGCAGCCTGTGATCCAGGTGTGCATTAGCCCTGGGTTCCTAAAGGCCAGTCCAGGCCTGGTGTATTTTGGAAGGCAATGTTTCTAATCTAAGACTTTGGTTCAAACTAAGTTTTCGGTATACTTATCTCCATCCTGAGGCTCCAACACTTTGACCTCTACAGCTCTGCTATTTATACTTACACTTTTTTTAACATTAAAATGCAAGTCTTTTCTTTACTCCTGTTAACTAAACATAACTAAAATTACCAGGAGTTTTAAGAATTCCTTTTTGGAAATATTTTATAACATGAGTTGGGCATTATCCCTCTATATTCTTTAAGTAGAGATACTGAGATATAAATACCAAAGGCTTATATACCAACACATTTTAGTAAGAGTATCTATTCCTAGAGAAATGCAATGCAGAGAAAAAGCAATTGTAACAGTCAGCAAAAGAGGACAGAACAGTACGAAACATATCAAAAAATAAACTCCTGTAAGGAAAGGGACTGGAATATTTGTGCTAAGTAAAAACACCTCTATGATTTCAATATTTAACTCAATGTTTCACCGCAGGAAACTTTTGATCCACATTAACCTCATTTTGTCAATGAATCCCATATCAAAGTTGCTATGCTATAGCAAAGACGGAAAGCAAATATATTATTTCGTTTGTGATTGACCGCTCATCCCTTTTAATTAACCCTTTCGATTAACTATCTCCTTTTACTCTAACAATAATAATAATAATAATAATAAAAAGAAGAAGAGTGTGCGATCGCACTTGAAGTTATCCACCGTTCCTTCGTAGGAAATAGTGCAGTATTAAGTTGAAGGAGAAAATATTTAGAAATATAAGCATACATCAGAAGCAGGGTCAAGAACTTAATTTCACTGTGACAGCAAAGTCATTTGGCTTTGAGCATTATTTTTTTTTCCGTCAATTTCCAGTTCATTGCAGAAAAAAAAAAAAAAAACCCACACCGCTCAGAGAGGCTTCCATCTGAGCCCCAGATAGCAGAATGCTCCTCTGGTATTTATGGAACAGTTTACAAATACATTAGGCATGACAGAGTGAAATAAGTGACATACTTACATACAGAGGGAGGCTGGACCAAAGGTGTTGGCATCAGGGAGCCGGAGATAAGCAGACGTGTAATTAGCGCATTTATCTTTTTTATACTGTCATTTTTCAGGCATATATGATCGTAATGTAAATTAGAAATAAAAGAGGGTTCATGGAAAATAGAATTAATTGCAGGGAGGTCAATTACAATGTAATAACAGAGTTACAAGCAGCGGATAATTTATGGCAACACTGGTGCGTTTTTCCCTCCCCGCTGCCGATGACAATTTTTTTTTTCTGATCTTGCTATCAGCTGAAAGTCAACTCTTTCAGACGGTAATCTCTGGCTTAATGAATTTCATTTTGCCGTACAGAAAGGAAAGAAAAAAAAAAAAAAAAAAAAAAGAACTTGAGTGAATCACAACATAAGAGCTGTTACAGGCCTTAATGGCATTGTATGGATTATTGATTTTTGATTTACTTTCTGCACGCCAAAAGCCCATTTTAGCAGCACCATTACCTCCATAACGATTAGAGACAAAAAGTTAATTATGTAATTATAAAGCCAATAACAGACTTGTCTGGTTTACTTTGCCTTAGTCAGTTTAAACATTATCTCTGGCGCACACATCATAACAGGCGGGATGCGAGAAGAGAGATTAACGCCATAAAAGCAGATGTGAAATTTAATTTTCTAGGCCACGGCTGTCTCAAAAACCATTAAGTAATCAGAGTTTTGCCTCTATTAACGGCGTCTCAGCTTGGGGAGGGCTGGCGGAGGGTGGTAACAAATTATTGAGCAATATATTGCTTCTTATCCACTTGAAGGGTAATGCAGCATTGCATGTTAGTAGCATTTACATCTATCATTGGCTATTGTTTCATTAAATCCACTCTCTTTTGCATGTTACTTGCCCTCAAACCTCAGGAACAAACACTTAAACCAGTGAAGCCACAACATAACGAAGCAATGCTACAACACCGCCAGACGATGGGGTAAAGAACATATCTAGAGGACGAACAAAATGGCAGACACACTATCACTGAAACACGTTCCTACAGAGGAACTGTCTCCTTCTGGAATGATTATCTAGATATATATGCTCCAGAGAATTCCCTTATACAGCAGGGCAATTGGCAAGGACAGCTTTGAGTAGTGACTCAATGTACATTTCAATCAACAACCCTTGCTGTACGTTTTCTTTCTTTGAATAATCATCTCAAAACTTCTGACACTCACGTCAACTCTGCAAATGACCAAATACCAGCATTGTGCTACCCGCAATATGAAGAAACCTAATGGTAATGAGCTCCGCAAAGGGGTTAAAACAATAAATGCTTTAGTTGACTATATAACCGATTTCTCATTTTCTGCTTAATCGTTGCTGAAACCAGCATCACCGCTTCAACCCAGCAGCTGCCCTTTCATTTAGAAAAGGTGGAAAAAGGGTTCTCCTGAGCTTTCCGTTTTATTGACTCGTACACACATTCTGCCTGTGGCAGCTACAGAATAAACTGCTTCATAGGCTATGTCCTTCTGCCTGGGAGTCAAAAACTTTGTAAAACCTAAATGATGGCCAACAACAGGGCAATTTTCTGCCAGACCTACGCTTATTATGCTAAAATGTTTTTTTTTTATTGCTATTAGGATTTATTTATCTTTCTTTATAAGAATTTCTCAGGAATCTAAGAATCGGAATAGAAAGTAGATCCAACTTTGACACCTATTTTTTTCAAATATTATTTGCACTTGTTAGTAAACGTTTAGAAGATCCGCCTTTTTGGGATGGCCTTCATATATTTTTGCTGTTTTCACAATGGAAAGGTTGTTGAACGTCACTCACACAGTTCTAGAAATGAAAAAATAATATATATTGAGCAGTCATTTATGGTCAATAAATGCAATGAGGGCAACACACTAATATAGGTGTGCATTCTGATGCTTCATGTGTGAGAATGAATGCACTTGCAGTGTCTTTGAGGAAAAATGTAACTAAAAACTATATTTCACCTATATAATCTAGTTCGGTTTAGATCAGACAAACCATACTTGTAAGTATATTTATGCAGATAACACAAAGCGAACATTTAGATTTTATTGTGCCTTTATCAGAGTCTTATGTTATGACCTCTTACTAAAATGACCCGGATGGACTTTCACCGAAGAAGTCATTTGGCCAATATGTATGGAAAATCTCTAGGTTAGAAACATCTGGTGTTACATGTGACATGCGACCCAGTAACTTTTTGTGACAATAGTTATGGGAAGATTTTATACAAGATGCATTAGTTGAATACACAAATTTCAAGTTTTACTTAATTCATGTTGTACAAATTAGGCTAAGGCACCCAATCCATACCATTGTCACAGTTACCAAACTGCTGAAGAATAATGTTAGATATTTGTACAAAGTGCTTACATCTTTGGCACATGACCCTAAATGATTTTAGACAATAGTTTTATTTCATTGTTGTACAAATCAACCCATGTCACGGTTACCAAACTGTTGAAGAATAGCGTAAAATATTTGTACAAAGTGCTTACATCTTTGGCACATGAGCCTCAATGTATTTAGACAATAGATAAGGGTTTCTCCATCTTCTTGCTCTGACACTTCCATGCCCCCTAGTCATTTCTACATACCTTTTGACAAATGCCCCACCCTGCTAAAGGAAAACTAACAACTATTTCCTATGGGTTTGATGAACCAATTACACCCCTACTAATTATGTGCTGGAAACTGTAACACACTGAAGAAACTGTCAGTGACTTTGATGGATGAGGGCTAAGAGGTATCTGATAAGATTGCGTCCCAGTCTTTGTGACAACCTTCGGTTCTTCAAGGACACCTGTAAACCTTTACCCCTAGGTTGCCTGAAAGGATTTCTTGTTTGACCCTTTTACAAATGTTTTAAACTAGGCTCCATGAAGATAAATCAACTGCTCCTATCATTTTAATTAATAGCTACATCCTGGTGTGATTTTTTTCTCTCTAGTAAGCAATTTTCTGCAGAAAGTATACATATAGATGTAACCCATATATTTTGGATCAATGTATGGGACCTCTATGTATCTGGAGCTCTAGCATGCTAGAAACAACACAGTTTTCGCAAGTTGTTCACAGAATATATGTAGAACATTGAAGTTATTCTGTGATGATAGGTGTGACATGATACTAATGCTTCAAATCTATGCACTATATCTATGCTGATTAGACACTTCCTTCTCCTATCTCAACCCCCCCCCTGTTCTGTAAAGTGTTCTCTAGATAAGTAAAGGAAACACGCTGTGGCAACTATTAGGCACTAAAACTCCACACTTTTGCAACATGCTACATTTTGGTGGCCATGGTACACAAAAGTAAGCATTAAGTAAAACAGACAGATGAAGGATAAAGTCTGATACTAGTAATGGACATCCAGAAGACGTTCTAGGTGTATCTAGGGGTAACTACTCCATACGCACAAGTGTAATAGAATCATTTGGGAATATATTTAGGTTTCTCGTTGTGTAGCTGGGCCATGTTTCATTTGGAAATTAAAAATGCAAGAAGGTTTTTTTCTATAATGTTTTTTTTCCCATGAATTATGAAAGCAGTCGAAATATCTAAAGTATTCCTAAAAATCCAAAAACTTGTATTGATATACAAACTCTATGAGATATACTTATTTGAATACTTCTTTGAATACTTATGGCATACGCTAATAGAAATTAAATGGTATGTTATTTTCAGCCCACGGTGGTGAGAGCTCAGATGTGTCAAATAGCACTGGTAACACTTTTTAAAGTCTAGGAGCTGCTTTGAGAGAGACTGAGGGGGGAAAACCCTAGAAGCAGAATTTGTGACAATATCAATTATTTGTTGGCGCTAAAAGCTTAGAGACGAGGCTTGTGAGAGCTGTTGGAACTCCCAGCAACTGTCAGGTTTGCTAGAATGATATGGCAGGTGACAAAGACATATTAATGCTACACAAACCATGGGAGCTGAGCTCAAAGCCAAATGACAGCCTGGAAAAACGCCTGACCCATTCACTGCCATCAACGAACTTAAAACGTAGGAACAGACCGAAAACATGTTTACTAATGTGTGTACTAAAAAAAGCAAATACGTCTGTACATGTATGCAAGCAGGTGCCTAAACATCAATACATATACAATATTTCCACACACACATACAAATGATCTTGTAAAATATATCACACATAATCAGTGCAATATTTTATTAACTTGCTATCATTATGTTTGTTTTCTCATGGCAATATCTGGATAACTGTATGGAATTCTAGATTTTGTTCCCCCTATGAAGATTTACATATTTACATTAATGGCTGACGGTTAGGAAAATAGCCTCCAGCGGATGCATTAGAAAGCAGCATAGCATTGGAAGTCAAGATCAGAATATACATACAGCTATACGGAATATAATCAGAGGCTAATAATCAAATAGATGTTTGGCTTTTAGATCAGTTTGGGAAATGGCAGAAGGTTGTAATTCTTATCTGCACATTTATATTTATAAGTTGGATAAATCCTATTAAGCAAAGTGGGATTGTATTTGCTGATCCATTTGGTTTTGCCGTCTGATGGATTGAGCTGGTTTAATTCTCGGTGTTTACGCCCGCTGTTAACCCACTACAAGTGAGTTTGCCGTCACGGTTAGAAGAAAACCGAAGCGAGCCACGGGCATTCTGGCTCATCTTCTAAACAGTGAATGGCAGTAAAAACATTTAATCCAACTTGATTTAGCTATACTTAACTTGTTAACTATAGCTATCCCTTCTAACAAATGTTAAAGTACAAGCGGGATGTTTATTTCAAATAAGGAGAAATGTTAGAACAAGAGGCCATATTATAAAACATACTGTTACGGGAGAAGAGAGCTCTGCTCTTGGGAGCTTAAAATCTAATGGGTAACAATATTATGCTTAATGATATTGAAATGTCTACAACTAGGGTTTGTCCTTGATTTTAGAATAAGTTGTAATGGTATGTTCTGTATCGAGAAAGGGCGGCATGCTAACTTGTCACTTTGATGAGCCAAGTAACAAAAGGAAAATGACACTATAGGAATTAAAGATACATAAGCATGTGGCTCCTTTCAGAAAGGGTTGTGCGAATGAATGGGCTGCTTGTGATGCATCAGATAGAGCCACACTCCATCAATCAGAGACACAATGATTACTGCCTGCAATGGTTTGACGAGTGAAGAACTAACCTATCTTGATTTCCCCAAGCATTTTGTGTGTGTGTGTTTAGTTTAGGTCTGAGAGAGGGTTGTCTTAGGGGGAGATAAGAAAATGTGACACAGAGGACACTGAGGAAAAAGACTGATGTCAAACCAGGACCTTATTTATGTGCCCCTCCTTTTGGTAGATTCAGTAGAAGATATAAATTAACCCTTCTCTCCAATTGAATTGGTAGAACTATAGTATATTCTAAGGGGACCAAGTTGTTTTATATGTACTTATTGTGTAAATTGCTGGAAAGAAAATCCTGTTGAATTCTTTATGTATGCCATCTTGTTGCCGTTGTAGCAATCTGCAGTGCTTACATGTACAGGTTTGGATTTTCCCTCCAGGCGGCCCAAAGCAAACAGACTATTGGCTTCCCCCTACCTATTAAAAAAAAATTAAATATTATTAAAAAAAAGGATGTTAGAATGTATATAGATAGGAAATGAATGAAGATTAGGTGGGGTTTGGGCAACACAGGTGGAGACTGGGTAGGAATGAACAAATGTAAGCCCCAATCCCTCTCTTCTCCCTAAAAAGTGGCCTATGTATGATCTTACACTCATCTTATCTTATTTAACTTCCCAAAGTGTCATAGCAGAGTGGGTTACATAATCTGCGTAATGTAGAACTAGAAATATAATTACGAGATTACGGATATCATTTATCGCGAAATACGCAAAATCATCATTTAGACATGGTTTTGATAATCAGAAGCTTATAATTAATTGGACATGCGCCTACAGTGACTGATGGTCTGTTCTTCAAATGTAGCAAAGTGTTTGTAAAACTGTTACAGTCAAAATTGTTAGCGTCAATTTTTCTAAATATTTAAACAATAAAATTGTTCCGATGCCTGATGCCTTGCTTTCGCAAGAGCTAAAGTGAATCTTCTCCACAAATTGCATCAACGACTCTCGCATTTGCCCAACTGCCTTCCAAATTGTTTTAGTTCTTTTACCCAAGTTCCTTCTGTAGATTAAAAGCAAAGAGACACTGCTCTCGCGTGCACGGCTAACGGCATTAGCATCGATTCTGGAAACAGCTAAGTACTAAATTAGCAGCTACATGCCTAGAAAAGAGGTTGACATGTCAGGAGATATTAAAACTGTCCATTTAATGTAAAAACTTAGATAATACATGAGTTAAAGTGAGAGGATGAGAGAAAGCTTTTAAGCATTCCCTTAAGATTGATGGCAGAATAATATTATTGAACACACAATTGGTATATTCAGGATGCTGTTAGGTAGCACACTGTAAAATAATTATAGCAAAAAGCATATATTGGAGCTAAAGGGAGAGAGTAGAAACATATAATGAATTATCAATAGGAATCTAGAGATTCGAGTTACATCCCACATGGACAGAATGTTTCCTGCCTTTGCCAGTCTGGCAAAGAGATGAATATTTAATGCTTTCTTCCGGGACGGGCAATCTCTCATCGTTTTATCAGTCTAAAAATGTTTGTGAAGTCTCAGACACGGCTGGTGTTGTGGTTTTGTGTACGAGACAAATTGAAATTAAAACTCTCAGCTTACACAATGGTTTGTTCTCTGTTGGTAGATGCAAGACGAGAGCTTACAATACATATATGAACTGAAGCTCCAGGAGGATCTGGCTACGGAACGGGTCTACCATCTCTCCGGTGCATACTTATGTTTCATTATTATACCCCTTGCTCTAAGCCATATAATATAAGAGTATTTGATCAGTGGATCGTATTTCCAGGTAGAACTTCAACCATTTTCTCTGATTGTTATATGTCAATCAGAAAAATATGGATCAGCCGATGAGTTATGTTGCATAACTTTCCATGACCTTTAATAGAAATTAAGGCCAATAGCCATTCCAGGAAAACAATGATTGAGAACATTGACCAACTTATTCTGTAGATTTATATATAACATCTTCCTATCTTAATAGAGTTTAAAGGTTCACTGTGACTCCATATAGATTACGTCGTTACATTTGCGAGATTTTGAATTTTGACACGGATGTTAACTGATGGGAGTTTTTATGTGAGCCTTTTGGTTTGATGAGACACTTTTTGTCTGGATCACTTGCTCCCAAATCTTGTTCCCAGTGGTTGTGCACTTTTTAATGTTTTTAGTCAATTTAATCAATACTTCTGACAGATCCCCATGAAGCATGTATACCCAGTAAACACGTTGAGATAAAACGGAGAGAGGGGCATTATAGTCCCAAAGTGGGACTGTTCATCCTAGAAAGGGACACTTGGAAGGCAGAGCAACTAGGGCATTTTTGTTTAGGAATACTATAAGAATAAAGGAACTTCTCCCATTTCATTCAGCAAATTAAGACATATTTTTTGCCTACTGATCTCCTACCCCAAGAATTAATCTGTTGCATATTTTAGAATAATTTCATGCATCTATCAAAATAATCTTGTACTTCTACTTTCATATTTTTTTTTAATCAATGCTTTTGCTGTAGCGACAATTGTCTTAAAATGTAGGACCTGCATTCTGTACATCAAATCCAATCACATCCTTCTCACCTGACCTGTTTGAAATGATCCGTATACCTTAAATACCCCTAATGCAGTTGCATTTACTATGCATTCTGAATTGGTTAACACTTTCCTTCTTGGATTTACGGCACTTTAAACCTTTGAATGTAATTTGAGAAGATTTTCTTCGTTTTGTTTATTTAAGGTTTACTTTAGGCATGAGCACAATGCATTTACTGAAGAGACTGGGATTATCACACTATCTGTGCACCTTTGCTCACTCAAGCCCTGCTTCTGTAATTTGCTCGTGTCTTATACCTTTTCTCATTTTGCTCGATTCCTATTGTGTATCAAGGGCGTATTTAGGCCAATTTTCTCTGCTGTCATCCAGGTACTTATGGAAAACCATTAACCTGACTATGAGAAGACAAACAAGGATTATCAGACAGAAAACCCTACTTGTGATGTGTGCTTTGCACTCATGTTTTGGCCCACAGATCATTATTTTCACTAAATAACAATTGAAGAGTAATCTCCTGCCCTTCCATAGCTGTCATAATACTCACATATTGCAAGAGCTATATCCTGATGTGCATTTGGCAAAGAATAGTAGTTTGCCATTTACAGCCGTAATAGGCCTTGACATTTACTTAATTACCTTATAAGCCCAGGTGTGGGTGATATTTAGTCTGGTTATAATGTAACATTAGTGCTATTTTACAAGAATTTGTGCTTTTCTAAAATACAAGCAACCTATTGCACAGTATGGGAGTAATAATAATTGCAAACAAAATGTAATTGTCCAACTATGCAAGCTTGTAGCTCACATGGAAAATGATGCCGCAAGAACTGCTATATGAGACTATTGTCGAAATGAGATGACCTCAAAGCCCTTTCAAAATTTAACTCTTAGATCCCATGAACTTGTTGATGCAATGATGCTCAGACCTGCCATTGAGGGCTTCTTACAATTCTGAGATCTAGATGGATCATGATAAAGGGGTCAACTTACATCCTAGCATAAATGTCATGATTGGCCAATTGTAGACGAAAAATAAAAAAGTAAGTGAACTTTTAAATCTAGTTAGATGAAAAACAGCAGAACATAGCAAAGCATGAACTACCATTAAAAATAAGCTGATTGAATGTGTTGTTGACTTTTTTTTTGGAAGACTTTGTTTTGAAGGGAATTCTTGAAAATGAGAGGGCGGAAGAAGGAAGTTAAGTAGAAATGGAGTTTCTGAGCAGCATCAGAGAAGATTTGTAGTTGCGAGAATGAAAAAGGTGAATGAAGCAGAACAAGAGGTTGGAAAAGTGCAAACGCAGTGTAGGGATGCATTGTTTGCATGAGAATAATTAGGCAGAAATACCTAGGTGGTGGTGCCAATACAGTGCTTGGTCAGTAGCAGTGCTTGAGCCAACAAAAGACTGAGACCCAAGTCATCCCCCATAGTCTATACTAGCACATACAAACCTTCTCATATAAGCCGATATTATCCTGCATCCACATGTGCCCGAGCCATTATCCTTCATCTGCACTGACATTAATTCATGTGCTATAATGTGCCATGTACAGGACTACCAAGCAAAAAGGTTGAAGGGGAAAGGAAGATTGTTTGTATTGTTTAAGCTTTGTTGGCATATTAAGAAACTTAGACTAATACAGTTTCCTGCCTTGAATTTGGACGGTCATTCACTTTCTGTTTTTCCTTTTCATTTTTATTCTCGAACAAGTGTTATTGTTTTCAAGTCTTCACTGTTTAGGAAACATATCTAATTTGTAACAACTGTAGGGCTGTCGGGAACATATTACTCGGATTCAAACCTTCACAATGGCAATAGGGTAACTATCCTTGAATTTCAGGTCTTTGTAATACATCAATGAGCTTACAATGTGCTGAATTAGAGGCATATTAATGGCCAGATGCATTGCAAGCCCATTCATTCCAAGCTAAATCTTCTTATGCAAATATCCCATGAATCGAGTTCAAAGCGTAGGGTTTTAAATTGAGCTTCAGCATACACTAAGACAAGTCTTCACTGCTTTTCAACAGAAGCAGCAGGGCTTAGATCGAAAGTGACATGAGAAAACTTTGGGAACTTGTTTTGATAACTGAACATGATCTTGTTATCATAATCTGGTGCTGGTAACTCACACAGAATTTGAAACCTCAGAGAGAGAGATAATCTTGCCCATTGTAGTTGTATGTAGTGAATTCTTGGCTTGGTGAAAGCTATCATTGAGTAGAACAGTCTGAGGCTTTTCAAACACATCTTTTCATGCTAAGATCTTTTTATCCGATGGTAATTACTGAAGCTATTATCACAAAGCATGAAGTGTTGCTGCATTCATAAAAATGGTTCTACAAAAATATCAAGGGAACTATTAAAACGATGGCCTTTTATAAAGCGGAGGGGATGATAAAAAGAGCAACTCAAATATTTTGTGGGATTGGAAAGAAACTGTATGCTATGCTTTGGGTAGAGGCAGCTGGGACGTTTTATGGTAGATCGCAGCCAATTTCCAAGCTGCATTAAAAGTAAAGTAGTAGTTCAGTGTTCCTTGGTACACAGATTAAATTGTTAGACTTTACCAAATACAGAAGCAATAGAAATATAAAACTGAATTAGTAAGTAACTTAAATAGACCTAGATACTAGACCTTAGAGCCAACAGGCTTTTTTAGGCAGTGCACTGTTCAAAAGTTATTAGAGCTCATTATTTGGTGATGTTTTGGAAAACCGGTTACTATCTGCGTATAATAGTTTTCTGGATTGCGTGGGCTAAGCGAAGCTTAAGATGCCTTATCACTGCATTTAACCCCTTAATGACAAATCCCGTACATGTACGGGCTCAAAATGCATTCTTTAAAATGGGTTTAGGGACCGCCCATTGTCCTTAAGGGGTTAAGGAAGGAGCAGAAACATGTACCATACCCAACTCTATCTCTAAGCAGAGCAGTGCTAAACGAAGCCAATGGATGGCCCTTAATACTATACCAGATATAGCAATTGAAACCGTATATATTTCTGTATCTTATATAATTTTTGCTCTTTGAAGGTTAATATGGTCTGCTTGTTGTCTGACTGTAACTGTTAAGTTGCCAGAGAACAGTAAAGAATACGTCTGGGAAGTGCTATACACACAAACCATGGCTCTTTCTATTCTATCCCTGGTGTTTCATTTTTTCTTCCAGCAGGAGAAGGGGCCTGATCGCCAGCATCTTCTCGCCTATTCAGTTCAGATTAGAGCCAAGCTTTATCTAAGCTTTAGTGATACTATAGAAACCAATAATCTCTCTTTTCTTCAACAGAAGCTATGTATCTTGTCAAGGAGACACCTTCCACTCATCTCCATTCGAGACAAGATTCCTTGCAGAGTCTTGACATTCAGTGAGGGTGTAAAGATTCCTTTTCATCTCTGAAGACCAAACCATGCCAGTGTTGACTCCATTGCCTTGAAGCCTAAACTTTTTTATAGACTATTTTCTCATTGTGTCCTTGTTTGATCTTTGTTTAGATGACATCAGTTTACGCCAATTTACCCATTCCAAAGTATGCAAGAAAGCAAGTGAAGGCTGTAGTAAGGCCATGTTGTAAAAGGAGCAACTGTCTAACAACAACTCCTTTACTCTACTAACGGTCTGTTGTGGAAGGGCATTGTGTTTTACCAGTGAGGATTTAATGTTAACTCCTTAGTATTAATATGATTATTCATCTGAAGTCCAAGTGTTAATCTGCTAATTGCTTCAGGACAGGAAATTGATTAGATAATGTTGGCTCTGCCACAGACTGCCATATGAGATGAACAGTAAACAAAATGTTTTTAAAACTGTTATCTTTATACAAATTCTTCAGAAACAAAATAAGACCTGATGTAGAGACCACTTGAAGCAGGCAATCGGTGGCAGGAAAGGCGCTACCAATGCAATCAATGGAAGCAGTTTCTGCGCATGAATGTAGGAACAGAACCACATCCATATCATTCCCTGAGCCAGCGCTGGAGTCAAACATATCGTGTATTAGGAAAATGGCAGGGGGGGGAGCAAATGCATATGGGGGATTCTGCAGAGTATCCCCATGAATTTCAAAGGAATGTATAGGAAGCAAACAGCTATCGCATGCATTAATGTACGCATAATTACTGGAGTGACCCTTTAAGGTGCTTTGACAGATTGCTTTTCCCCCACAAATATTTGTTAACAGACCATTTTTAGGTTTAAAACCCGCGCCGACTATAAATGTTAAATATCAGGTGTGTGTAAAGGTATTTGTCTTTACAAAGCCCCTGCTTTATGTCGTATCCTGCTCAATAACTCTACATATCGGTTACATTTTTGATTAAGGGACACTTAATTTACCGTTTAAGGCCTTATCTAGTACATTTAAGAAAACAGTTACAGCACCAATTAAGATGTTCAATAAACACCCCCTTAATGAAAAATGTAACCATTACGAGGCTGTTTTTTTTTAAGGCTCCCGATAAAGTGCCTGTTGAAATTCCAATAAAGCACCACTTAATTAAAAAGCCAAACCATTACTGCTCTAGACTGTATGCACTTACCAGCAGGACCCTTGTTCTCATTTATATGTTGTGTCTGCACAAATGAACAGGACGGCTTTTTAAAACAAATGGATATTTACAGTAATAAGTGGTACTTAAAGGGACCTCCACATAAAAAATGTACAAAGTCTGTCGTTGGTTTCTTGCAGGAGTGCACAGGATGCATTAGGGGACAAGAGAATTGACCCTTCTGCATAATCTGTGGTCCTCATGAAGGACTGCCACAAAAGTGAGCAATTATAAAACAAAAACTACCCGTGATCCAGAACTAGAAATGCATGGATCAAATAAAAAGTTAAGTTTCATGGGCTCAAAAGTGGTACAGGAAACAAATACAGCATTATCTTAAGGGGCTGTATCCACTTTGCATGATGTAGGCTTTAAAATATTTCTGATAAAAAAAAAGAGAAGTCATCATTCTAGGACACATTATTTAATCAGAAAATAATAGAAAGGCACAGGTTTACCGAACCAGTTTTGAACAAAAGTGCAGTTTTTGTACGGACAAACACTGTACCCAGGGCACACGATGCATCATATGCTCTACCGTGTTCTTGATTCCCACTCGACAAAATGTGGCAACTGCCAGCCGACCGCTGGGAGCATCCTGGGCACTTGGCCTGTTCGAGAGGTCCAGCAGGTTAAGACGTTGCTCCTTAAACAGCAGGGAAAAGAACATCAAAAAGGTGTAAATTTCATTTTCCCAGTTTTGATGAAGTCAGGCATGAAATGAAATGTAATTCTCTCAAGTGGTGAGTGTTTATACCATTCAGGCCATTACTTCTGCTTCAGGGAGCCCAATGGGCTAACAGGCATTTGAACACGTTAACTAAGTTTTAGTATGGCCAGATGGATGCCTGTGGGTTTTTTTTTCTCTCTCTGTCTTTCTTTTTAAACCATGGTTGAAAAGACAGCTTAGTGCCAGCCTCTCCAAGTCATCACAATTCCAACTGTGTGAGATCCAGGCTTTACTGGCGTGTTTTCTTCTTTTATTCTTCAGTGCTGGTGGTATGTCCCCCACGGGCTTGCTGTGTGTCCATATTGCATATATATATATATATATATATATATATATACTATATATATATATATATATATTGCATATACATACACGTGTGTGTATGTGTGCATAATACATGTATATAATATATATATAAGCACATACACTGTATATAAAATATATTCTGTGCTCGTACACATTGTTAGTACATGCACATGTGTTATTCACTAAATAAAAATCTATAAACAAAATAAAGGTTCACACTTCCGCGTTCAAAACAACTGAAATGTTTAACTCACGGATTCAATTCTAATTATTGTTTTGAACGTTCTATGCATGACCTTCTCCGCTTATAAATCTTTTATTCTTTTTGTGACGTGCGTTTGGGTATAGACGCAAACACAATTATAAAATTCATCAGAATGTACGCTTACTCTCATATATAGACAGATGCAATTATTTTCTAAATCTTCAAAGGAGAGAAGAAAAAATAACAGGGGTGTGCCGTAGTAATTTGCAGGATCAAAATAAGAGGCGAAGGGAGGAATGTGCGGAAATAAACATTTATTGGTTTTAACAAGCCTAGCGATAAGGTGTTATTACAGAGTCGAGTTTCTCTTGGCCACCTCGTTATATTTTGTTTTCACTCAAACAATGCTTTATAGTGTTTCCATGTTAATGAAATTGTTGAGCAGTGGTTTGAAATGCAAAGAAAGTGAAACATTAAGGCATGGAACCCATGCATTGGAGCTTGATGTCCATGTATTGATGGTTTGAATCATAAAACTTGAAGGACATCTGCGTCAGTTGCGAGCTGAGAACATTGGTTTTCAATGCTAATCCTGCAGATATGGCGATGTCTTACCCTTTACAAGAGTAGTGGCTCTATGTAAAGGGTTAACTTTTTACATAGGTTTTTGTGCCCATCTATGATTTTTGTTCCTTTACATATACGTTTTAGGTAATAGTAGGTGCGTCTTGACGCCTGCCTGTTTCTGCCTACATATGCATTTGTCAGTACATCAGACGTTTCCCCGATAGCGGTACAAAACCCTGTTTTTCATGGTAGCTCTCACAACAAAATGTAGTTTTTTTGTCTATTGCAAAGTGAACATAAAAAAAACCTGTTGCTCAGCCTTTGGTTAATATTACTTATTATATTTGCTGTATGTTACTGGACGACTACTTAATGCAAAAAAAAAGTTATTCTACTGAACAATTCTGCAGTTTTATATTAGATGACCATGGTTTGTCTAAGAAAGAAACTGTAATTTGTAATAGAAATTGATTGGGTAATGAGTTCCTGTTGAGTTTTGCAAATGGTTAATTCATACTCTTTGAAGACCAATGAGTTCCCTTTTTTAAGGATACTCTTGTACAACTGTTGTCGCTCACCAAATTCCACTCCTGCCAGGTTAAGAACAAAAGAGCTTTGGTTAAGACTTAATAGTATCATTAATGCTTGGGACAATTCAGTCTCATTGAAGTGCATTAAGTAGATATCATGGTAAGCAAAGCCTCCCACAGTATAAACATCAAACTAATTTGGTATGCAGGCCACACTAGGACCATTTTATGGCAGGGCCCATTGTCTACTTGCCCACCAGGTGAGCTTTAACTTGCAAATTAACCTCTTAAAATGGGAAAAAACAAGTGCATTTTAGTGTCTTGTGGAAAGTAAAGAAGAATTCTTTGGGAAGTTTTTTCTTAGGAGTACAAAGCAGCAAAATGTCAACATGGGATGCAGATCAAAATATAAATAATCTATTTATTTAGCTGGATGATATCTGAGATCAGTTGAAATTTCGGCGTTCCACTATGAGCTAAATACATTTCTAGTTGTTTTATTATGTTTTATAGCTACATTTGTTTGTCTTTCATTGCAAAGTAGCATGAATTTGGAAGGGACAAGGTGCTTAGATTTGCCCCACAATTCTGTTCCTGTTGTGTGTATTTTTTCAAACGTATTTATTCAGAATATTATTCATGGTCAACTTAATGAATATGAGCTAAAATTAACCTTGTCCTTCTTTGGGACCCAAATACATTTGTTACTTCTTCGGCCCATGAGCCTCATTGTCTGATACGGCAATCTGCCCTTGGTTATGTGGCTTATGTGCCCTTGGAGTGGGCTGCTACCCCCTGGAACTGCCACCCTAGGTCTAAGCGAGAATACACCACTGGTTATGTGAGTCTTTTACAAGTAATACCTTTAATTCTTAGCTTTATGTCATCTGCCCACAGAGGCTAGAAATACTATTTTAATAGCACTCTACTTTTCGCTGGGCTTGTTATAGCAGCTTCATCATTTTGTCATGTTCAGAAGTTGAACCACATAATAACAAGTAATAAATGAATAAAGTAGAGATCAATAAAGTTTATATCTCCTTGCACCAAATCACGACCCCTCCGTGCTCCTCACGAAATCAATGAACGCAGTTACTACAAGCCGCTGACTTATCAGTCCTGCAATCAGAATATTCACAAATGCTAAGGAATGGGTCTCTGAAGAATTGTTTGTAACTGCAAAGTGATGCTGAGGCTGACATTAAGATGCTGAAAGGCTGGAAGCCAGGCCTCCTGTGTCACCTTAGCAGTGAATAATTGGCCCTCTGCATATTCCTTGTCATAAATAGCAGGAGTGAAGGGACCCTGAGGATTTCCCTGGCAGGACCGATGCAGCAAAAGCAAAATAAATTAAAATGCGGATTCAAAACAAGCGCGATAGTGGAAGACAGGTCAGGGCATTTTTAAATGTACCATTTGTCCTGATATCCATATGGTGCTTACCAAGTGGCGCATCAATGCAGACGGTATGGACAGAGTAGCAATTACCTAAGTGGCACTAACTACCTCAAAACTTTTGTCTTCCCTTAAACTAAAGTTTAAACAGATGCTTCAGTTACTTTTTGTTTCCTCAGCCAAAAATGGTACTATTAAGCAAATTTATCAAGGTATCACATAAAAGGAGCTACAAAAATGTGATTGACTTTCTAAGAGACCATGGAGAGCTTTTTTGGTTCTGAAGAGGGTTGATCTGGACCTTATTACAGACCCAATTTGGTTATTCATGGGGAGGACAATGGGAGAGGACTTCAGGACAGGAAACTAATATGCTAGCTCTGCCACTTGACACATGCATGGTATTTTTAGGATTGTTCTTATCCACAACTTGATTTCTATGCTTGTTCCTTAAATGAATAACATTAATATCTTCAGTGATCCCCCCAAATAAATCAAAAACATAGGAGAAACAAAGTCATTGACACCTATCAGTCTGAAAAGGGTAACAAAGCCATTTCCAAAGCTCTGGAACTCCAGTTAACCATTATCTACAAATGGAGTAAACTTGGAACAGTGGCGAACACTTCCCAGGAGCCTACGAAAATTCCACAATAAAAGAGAGACTGTGGGAAAATGTCATTCATGGGAGCGTACCTCTGCTGACTAAAAAGAACAGAAAGGCTCATCTCATCAACATCTTGATGACCCCAAGACTCTTGGGATAATATTCTGTGGACTGATGAGCCAAAAATTTGACTTTTTAGTTACAACAGGTATAAAGCTAACATACAGCCAACGCAACATTCCACAAAAAGTTCATACCAACAGTCAAACACTGTGTGATGGATAGACCTTGGCGACTTGCCATAATTGATGGAAACATACTACTCTCTACCAGAAAATCCTGAAGTAGAATGTCCAGTCATGAGTTTGTGACCTAAAGCTCAAGCGTAGTAGGGTTATACGGCAGGGCATTGATCTGAAGCACATAAGCAAGTCCACCTCCGATTGGCTCAAAAGAAACAAAATAAAGGTTTTGGAGTGGCTGAGTAGAAGCTATGATTTTAATCTGATTGAGATGCAGGGACATAACCTTAAAAAATGCTTCAAAGCCCTCCCAAAGTGGCTGAATTTAAAAATTCTGTCAAAAAGAATGCACCAAAACTCCACTGCAGCGATGTACAAGACTTATCGTCCATTATCTCAAACGTTTGTAGTTGTTGCCACCAAGGGTGGCACAACCAGTTATTATGTTTAGGGGAGCAATCATTTTTTCGCATGGGTGATATAGGTTTGATTATCTCTTCACCTTAAATAAATTAAACAATCATTTAAAAGCTGCATTTTGTGTTTACATAAGTTGTTTTATATTAAAATTAGTTGGATGATCTGAAAATGTGACAAAGAAGCAAAAATAGAAGAAATAAGGAAGGAGACAAATGCTTTTTTCATAGCACTGTATGGAAATCCCTATTCCATATATTAAATGAAGCATACGCTTATGTGTTGGGCAATATTTGGTGTAAGATACTGACAAACTTTCTTAGATGGGACTCACTACATTTTAGCAGTGTGAATGTCGGATTTTGTAAAAGGTTGTTACGATACCGTTTCAATTGTAACATTTTTTTTTTTGCACCCACGACTTTGACACTTTTATAAATCACCCCAAATTATCATATGATCAATCCCACAAACAGTGAGATTTTCCGATTTCACAATGGTTAAATTTAGAGGAGAGACCTTTGTGAATCATAAGGGAAATTGATTTCCAAATGACCTATGAAGAATAAGGTTAAATTCTGTGCATGAGATGGGTGAAGGAAAATAAAAAAAGCAGGAATACAATCATAAGCGGCGATGCTAAGCTATCACAAATCAGAGAAGAATGAAATGGCTGAAAAGGAAGAAAATTGTTTGTTCATGTATGAAAAATGGATGAAGGCTGGCTGGTTAAGATGGTCACATCTCTACAAAAAAAATGAATGAATGGGAAAAAATGATGCATTTGGCAGTATGTGTATTTATTACCTAAAGCAGATGCCTTGGAGTGAGACCTAAGATGACAGCTTGCAATTAAACAGAACAACTTGCTTTTCTGCTGTCTACCAAATGGCAGAATAATGTAAAATCTAACTTGTGACTAGGTCAACTGGCAAAGGAAGGGGAAAACCAGTGCATTGTTCATGTTGAGTTGTGCACACTCAACTAATCCCCATGCATATATAACATTATATGCACTGGTATAACACATTAAATAATACTATGGCATGCATACACCTCTTACCTGCAAATGTTTGGAATAAAATCCCATTGGTATTGCAGGTGACCCACATAGAACCCACTTGAATCAGAACTGTGCAAGCTGCCAAAGAGAAGATAAAAGCTTCAGTGAGAAGAAAGAACACTATATTATTTACAGATACCACTAATATTGGTTATTTCTAAATTGGTAACATATTCTGTGGCAGTCTATTGATTTAGAGTTTCTAGGTTCAAATACTTTTAATCACAGATGGTGAATCCGTTGAAAAATGCATATTTTGATGTATGGGGTTTACTGGTTCTGATGGACATTAATTTACCAATAAAAGTAGAACTAACACGGGTTACCTAGATATTTTAGATTGCCCGTAACCTGTCCAAACACATACAGGTGGGCTTGCGTTCTAGAAAATACTCCTAATTACAGTGCATAACGACATTTTCCATAATTTATGTTAATTTGTAGATGGAATCTCTTTAGTATGTTGTTCTACAACAACGGAGTACATACCCTTACCAATTATCCACCTAGGATACATCAACTGGGTGATGAGGGCCATGTTGAGTTTGTATTTACTTAAGTAGGCAGTGGCCAAGTGGGTTGGTTTAGCTATAAATACGTTAAAAGATAATTTCTCCATCAAAGGGATGAAACGAAGAGCTCTGGCTGGAAATTCAAATTAAATATAGACGATTGCATAACCTTGAAGACAAATGGAATGATATAACTTATTATGACTGACAATAAAAATAAGTTTAAATAAGCAAATATAACATAGCATTTTGCGAACAAATACACCAATTAACTCGTGTTCATACTTTTGGTAAATTTGGATCAATGGAGCATGTGCTCACAAGTGCATCGTCAGTATGATGTAATTGAAAGTTAATGAAAGAACATTGATGTTAAATGTAGAACCAGCTCTCTGGTTACAATCATAGCTGTTAATTCACCGCTCAGCATTCAGTTATTGATTTGACATTCATCCAGGCCGAAGTATCACTTTGTCCAAGTGTTTTAATAATCCGATTTTAAAATAAAGTCCTTTTCCTGTGTTGGGGGTGAATATGACCTCCTTTGCTTCCTGAAACCAACAGTAATGTCCTGCTAATGCAATCCAGACGTGAGTGATGAATGTCAGTAGCGCAAGGAGGAGAGGGTATTTAGAACGAAATTACACGGGATTGATACTTTGCACACAGATTAACCCATGGTGTGTTCAATTCTTAACAAGGAACAGGGTAACAGTGTGGCTTTATCAATCTGTTAGACAGGACTGCCCTCAGGGTTTTAGGGGCCTGTGGTCCTCTTTGCCCACTATCATTCACACTTGTGGTCTCTGCTGGTGTGAGAATGGGATTGCTTGGACATGACATCATATTCATCACATTCAAGTAGAGGCACTGCAGGGCCCAAGGAGACACCCCTGCTTGCCCCTGCCTAAGGACAGCCGTCACTTCAGGTTAAAGCCACAAGTCACAAGGCACGCATGTGTTCTTTTAATACCTAATTTATTCATTGGCTCTGGGAGTTGATAACAAGGTCTGATTAAGATGTTGATTTCAGGGCGGGAAGCAGGCATCTTGTTCTGCTCAGTATCTGCCCTAGCTTTGCCCACTCTGCTCCCTATCCTCTGTTGTGTGAACTAGCCCTGTCATTTTAATGACAAGTCTTGCCTCCCTAATTTTATCAGTAGAGGGAGGACTCTGCGGGGTCATCCTTGGGATGCGTCCCTCTCTTGTATGGGGTCCCTCCACTTGCCCTGTGGGACCCCACAACATCATGATTAAAGTGCTAATTTTTCTGTACCATTTCCTTGCCTGTTCCTAAACTCAACCCTTTTTACTACTACTAACACACAATATATCAATAATCAATTTTATAAACCACCCAGGTGCTAATTGTTATGGGTAGCAATTTACATTTTAATGGTTAGATTTGTTTTTATATTTCTATACAAAATTAACATACCTTTCTAAATATTGTATTAAAAGAAAAAAGCAATATAGATAGAATTCCTTATTGAATCCTTTTAGTATCTAATAGGTACAGAGAGGCACTTCCACTTCTATCCAGGGAGTTTCAATGATGGTCTGAAGGGAAAAGGGTTTAATCCAATGAACTAATCTTTACTTTGGAGATTAGAAAAAATAACACTGACGAATCGGCAATATCCAGACGCAATTCAGCTACAGAATTTCCTCAACCCTGGAGAAGGACGCTCAGAGAGAAGCAACACTCACCATGTTTCAAAGAGAGAGATACTGTGGTGCGGAGCAAGAGGTCACGATCTTCGGTTAAAGAGCAGCAGGTACAGTGGTAATGGGTGGGAGCTTTACTAATATGTAGAATGTCTGGAAATTGTGGAATTTTGTTATTACCAGGAAAAACAGATGATGATTTACTAAAAAAAAACCCAAAAAACTATTGTAGAACTCATAGAAGGTATTCTGATTACAAGGTTTTCAGACAATAGACAGTATACTTTGTGTAATACATTTACACTTAGTGAGTGAGTGTATATAATACATGTGTGTAAAATTACATTACTTAATGTAACATTTTCCTACAATTTGAATCCTAAATTTAGGTTGATTTTATACTTGAGATTTGACAGTAGTAGGGATTAGTCCTTTCTGTTTAGAGGAAAATATTACAATCAAAAGCACCCTGTATGCTAATAGCTAAGTAATGGCGCCATGGTCTTCACGCACATCTCCAGTTGATATTTCAAACTGTATGGGCATTGGTCGTGTTTAGAGTGGGGTAAAAAAAAGTAACATTTTCACAGAATATCCCATACTAAGGATTTATTTCCTGAAATGTGGCAGGTGTTATAGCAGAGCATTCGAACAAAGAAAAGGAATCCCAGCCCTCCAAACAGCTTCCAATTTTTAGGTTACTTTATTTAGAGAAAGCAATGTTTCGGCCAGACAAAGGCCCTGTTTGGCCGAAATGTTGCTTTTTCTAAATAAAGTAATTTAAAAATTGGAAGCTGTTTGGAGTGCTGGGATTGCTTTTCTTTGTTCGTGTGCTTCAAGAGGGTTTATGCTGTCCCTTTTTTCCTGCTAGTACCCAGCTTCCTGGGAGTTGAGTGCAGGACCCTTTTTCTTTTTTATAGCATAGTCTGGATGGAAACAGTGATTATTTCTAGAATTTGGAATACAGTGTATTTATCATTTGTATTAATATTATATAGATTCCTTACAGTGTTGTTATTTTTGTTATGTTGTTACCAATGAAGGGTATCACTCCCTATAACTTAGACATATTGTCATTCCAGAATTTTTTGGAGGTGCTAAACAGAATGAAAACAAGCTGGGAACACACGTGTAAATCAATATGAGTCGTTTTGAGTAACTTGTTTTTATTCTGCAAAACAAAAAAGTTCTGGAATGACGGTATGTCCGTGATATGGGGGGGGGGTGATGCCCTTCATGATAAACTTAAAATGTGGTCCTTCTTTTGGGACATGCAACCTGAAATATTGAAGTTACATTTTAATATTTAAGGTTCTTCCTCTGAAATTTTAATGAAATAAAAATGCAGAAGCTTAAGAGGCATAGTGGCAACAACCTATTAGTGTCACACGAGAATTAGCCATTCCTTGAAAAATAGAAAAATAATGATTAAAACAAGGGTTTCAATCGTACTTTGAATTATATTTCTATTGCTGCATTTTGGTTATAAAAGTGCTTAATTCAGTAGTGTAAATGGAACGGCAAAATATTTGCATAAGAAACCCCAGCAGAATACATCCTCATGTTATTATAATTCCAGTATTTTAGGCTTCTTAATAAAACAGATGGAACGGCTGAAAAAACATATAAAAACAATTAGTAGCAATGTACATTTTTGTGCTTTAGTGACTAATCCAGTAGAGGGGCTAGTGAAGAAAATCTTCTTTTATGTTTTACTTTGTTTCCTCACTATTACAACCTCTGCCAGCTGTGATCCAATTTCTTGTAATTCCGCAATTAATTCTCACCTAATCCATCTCTTCATCCATAGATCATGGTGGTTGCTCGGTATATTTGAGTGACAGAGGCAAGTTTGTGGTCATAATTCACAAGAAGATTTATTTATTTCATTTTCTCCATTGTCTCGATCTTCCGAATGGTAAAGCTTGTCCGCGAAACCAGACTTTTTAATCAATCACCTAAATAATCAAGTGTCAGTGGCTATCTGCTCCATGTAATTACTTTTGCAATTAAAAATCAACCTCAAGTCGACTAGTCTAATTAGAAGGATGGGCAGATTTTCACCGAGATTGATTTTTTAATAAATATTGACTTAGGATGCCATAATCCCAACACATTCCTTCATTTTCTTTGTACCAAAAATCAAACAAATGGTAGAATTAACTAGATGAGAAGGATTCTGATCACTTCAAAGGGTTTTCTTTTTATTCCTTTTTTTTTTTTTTTTAGACATACAACACCCAAGCTTTTCAGAAGCCTGGCTTATCTTATGTTAATTTGAAGACGCATCGGCCAATTCTGGACCCTAATCATGAATATGTTTAAGGCCCAGACTGTTTCAATATGGCGTCTTATGTGTTGAAGAATTGTAAGGATATTAAACCTTTTAATACAAATTATTGTGCGTGCTACCACAGTCACAAATACATACAGCACGGAACACAAACTATAAGGCATACTATAAGTGCAGGTGAACTTTCATAAAAGGAGATATTTTATACAACGATTCTTATATATTCATGTGTCAATGATCAGAGTTGGTAAATTATACAGCTTAAACTATACCATCTTTTAATATAATGATACCTAAAGTTGTACAACATTATCAATTGGCTAGTACATGGTAATAATGTCGCAAGGTGGCCATGTGGGAACTGCAATGGAGGCCTGTGCTTGCGACTACGCCCGGTACACATTATGATTAACTCAATTTTCAAACAGCTTCAGGTCTAAATCAGCATTTTTGTTAAATGAGTGGATTTTGGACAGAATTTTTACCAAAATGTAGCATTGTGGCATTTGTGGCCTGCAGTGGCATAACAAAATACTATTATCCTATTGGACACACCTTGACACGGTAATACATAACATCAGTGATTAGGATTACAGCTTTATATTATTAATGCCAGGTATAATGGACACACGTGCACCTAAGAAGCTTTGGGACCTCTGCATGGCAGGTTCTATAGAGGTTCCTCAACTGTGCTCCTTTTGGCCAATATGGTTGCAAAGGAGTTAAAAAAAAAACTAGATGAAACAAAAAAAAAAAGATTTTTAAACTAAGTCCTTCCCTCAACATGCTTATTTACTGACTGGGTGTAGGAACTGCATTAGCAGGAGTATTATTATTTTTATATAGAGAAAGACTCAGCCAAGCAAACACTTCAAGTACACACAGCATGGAGAGATGAAAGGCAAACATCTCATTTTCCTGCCCCCAAAAAGCAAAATAATACATAAAGAAAAGAAAAGCAAACCCTTATCTTTTCCCCTGATCCTTTGTTGGTTTGAGAAATCACAAGTGCTTTGCTCTGGCGGCAAAGTTCAAAGGCATTTTCTTTCTAGATAACCCAGTGAAAAAGTCTGTGTATCTGCTGAAGTATTTTGAAGAACAAGATATCACCATGACCTGCATACACCTGCCGTCTCTCTGAAATAGTTTAAGAAGTGGTTCCTATTTGTTTATATTCCTTATCTTTAATAGGCTCCTGCATCACTCCAAAGATTAGCAAGTTCACAAGGGGTTTTGAAAACGAAATACCACTGCGTAACATTTAGTCATTTATTAAGTATATGGCATATCACCATTCATCTGTAAACCAGGGAAAGGGCTACAGGTAATGCAATAGCCCTTAAAATTCTCTCTAGAATTATTTATTTTCTGCTATATAATCTTATAATATACATGAAAGCAAGATCCATGAGTGATTATATGTAGATGGTCTCTCCTTGACATGGGCTGCAAATAGAAGAGATCCATCTGTTAGGAAACCAGAGAGTGTTTACGACAATAAAACACGTAATTGACTTCACTGGTCAATGAACCGCAGGTCCACTCGGTGAGATATTAGAAGAGACGTCAGAAGGAAAAGGACTCAGGGACTACTGTGTTTAAAAATTAAGATGTCAAAGTATAAAGCAGGGTTCTTTAATCAGGTTCGGTACTTGTAATTTTCGAGAGAGGTTGCCAAAATACTAGCAATACATTGGGGAATAGGTAGCCATGGTTATTGTTTCTACCAACCAAGTGATCTCCCTGCAGTAGAACTAATAATTATTCAACTGTTTTCTCCTGTATCACTTTCCGGACCTCAGCATACATATCCTGCCTCCAATGACATCAACCATTAAGCTCCACCATCTTCAACTTGGAAGCTTAGCAGTCATAGTCACTCACACAGGATTAACAAGCCTATTAGCTTTGACATGTCCAGCCCTAAAACCTTGTGTTGAAAGCTGACAAAACCCAGAATTGCGTGGGAGAGCATGAAGAATTGAGTGGTTGTTACCCTTCACTGGGCTCTGCTGGTAGAACGTAGCGCAGTTCCCTATGTGTAACACAGAGGAAGATATCAGCCATTAAAACATTTAAGTATATCTTGGCACGATACAAATGTTTGTGATAATCACTGCTTATTTAATAATAAACATAACTCATAGCCAGTGGCGTTTTTACCTTGAGCACTGCCCTAGGCATTACCCCAGCTGCCCCTCTCCTTGGCCCACATTGCTTTAACTATGTCCTTTGGGTGTGATAGCGTTTGACCTGCACAGATTCCTGCAAAATGATAACATATTTCAAGCACTTGCAGATGAAAACCAGTTTGACCTGTTGTTCAACAGATAACTAACTATATGAGACAATGTCACAGAGCCCCTCTCCTTGATGGAAGGAGTTGCATCACATTTTATCATATAGTGATAGGGTGAATATACACTTTCAGATAGTACTAGTGGTAGGAAGTCTGCATAGGAAAAAGCACTTGACCTACACTTGAAGTACACGCTGACTCGTCTCCTGCGTATTGTCTCTTTTTAGGAATTCAATGAAACAAGGCAGTTGACTGACAGCAGTTCCTGATCATGTATTTCATAAGCACAAACCAATTTTATCCATCACCCGTCCGAGAAAGAGAAGTTTGTCATTCCTTTGTGTCAATACTTGTGTGACAGGTCCTTGCGCTTACAAATCAATATAGTAACGGTTATAGTGCTTGATGTTTACTAGCTCTTTCATCATACTCAGTCAGAACCCTTGTTTCAGAGTGGAAAAAAATCCAGAAACAGCAATGGTGCACAGTGCTTGCGATTGATAAGAAGAGCTGTCCCATCTAGAGAACAAGAAGACCCAGGAGTCACACAGAGGACGGAAACAAGAAGACAGAAGTGTCCAACATCCTTAGCATTATGGAAAATGGCCACTTTGTTTTTGTGGTTGATATTGTACGGTTTACATTTTGTAATATCTTTCTTTTCATGTCATTAAAAAAGTAACTGGTTAATTGGATTGATAATCTGCAAGCATTTGGTCTTCCAGAAGGGTAAACGGGACTGAATTCTGGTCCTTTATCTGATTTTGCTTCAAACCAGTAAAAATGGTACTACTCTGTTCTAAAGCCAATCACAAGGAAGCATTGATTATTGGTAGAAATGACAAGTTTCAGTTGAAACCCCCCAAAAAAATCACTAAAGCTCCACGACGATATTAAGTACAGGAATATTGCAAATACTTTCAAATAAATGAAACCACCTTTAGAAGGGACCTCTCACTCCCTGAACACTTATTTGACTACATATTTATTACGTAGGCCTCATGAATGAACTCACCTTCTCTCAGATCAATACTGCTTTATATTTTTTACTTACTAATAATTTTGTTTGTGTGTATATTTGCACCAAAAAACGAAATATGTGTAGCTCTATATGCAGGAGTATACTTGTTAGGTTTTGCGTGTATTTATATATGTAACTGCATTCTGTATGGTATTGTCACATATATAACAGCGCATGCTTACATAAACCTGTATGTAACATGTATGCGTCTGTGTACCTATGTGATTATTATATGTGAGCGTGCAGATATTTTAAACTTTACTCGATCTGTATCTTTCTTTTGTTCTGCCAGTTAGTATTTTCTTTTGAAAAGCAGTATTACAAAAGGTCAAACATGGAACAGATGTAACATATAAAATACAAGCTGATCAAAGCTCAGGTTTAGGAGACAGATATGCTCACAAATGATGATAAATCAGACCCCGCAGAACAGCGCTAAGCACCAGACAAATGCGTGTCTCCAAGGTTTGGCCTGTAAGGGGAATTCTTGTCAACAAATAAATAACCCTTATTTTAATAGGAGCTTTGTCCTCTTACAGTTCCCACGTGTCTCTGTGAATCATTTCTCCGCTCTGTCTTTCTTAGCTGTACGTCTTCAAAGGGATACAACGACATAAATGTATTTCTTACGTACATGAAATCCGCTTTCAGAGGCAAACTATAGTTACCAAAAGAGTGAAGTCTGTGTGTGTTTCTAATCTGTTGGTTCCCCCACCACAATTTAAAATTTACATTTAATTAATATCTGATAGAATGTTTGTGTTTAGGGCGCCTTATACAAGGGGTTGGTTTTTACCTCCCAACAGTCCCAGTTTATGCGAGACAGTCCCAATTTCCATGCACTGTCCCACTGTCCGCTGCCATTAGCTTGAAGCAGCCATTTTGTGTCAAGAATCGTCAGACCACGGAGAAGAAGGGCATCTAGAGCTGCAGGGCTGCAGCTACTACATCAGGTGAGTACTGGGGCTGTTAGGGGCATTAAATTGATTATATAGATTATTTTACATAAGTAAAGTAATGCTAATGTGAGACCTGTTGCACCTGTTTCTAGTTTAATTCCCTGATTATGGCAGATTCAGATATTTCACTCCAGAGGCCATCCTCCTAACTTGTTATTCTACAGAGCATATGCATTACAAAAAGGCCTTGCTGAGTTTACTTCTGAGGCTACGTATATAACATAAGGACTAGAAAGGTTGTAGTTGATTGAAGCATAGCATGCATCATCCCTCCAGACATATAAAGGTTTAAATTAGATTTTTGACAGTGATACTTTGCATATCAGCTCAGGACACTTAGCGGTTCCTTCAAAGTTTCGAAACATTGTTTACCTGATACATTCATCAGCAGAAAAACAGACAATAAATTACAAAATACCTAATGAATAGTAGAGACCCTACACTGTAAACCGGACCAAAAAGAAGCAAAAAAGAAAGGCCTTGGGGTATGGAATGGTTATAATAGACTCTGTCAGCAGGAGGCCGATAATTTGATTTAATAAGACACCCAAACACCGCACCCCCTCCCTGTCAGGGTTCAGCCCCAGCCTTGGAAACTGCCAGGCGTGGCCGCCCCTTTAAGAGGTCTGCCTGGAGTTAAGCTTGCTGTCCTGTTTATTTCTGTCTGTATTTTATGTACCTTTGCCCTCTTTCCCATGTGCATCTCAGCTCCTCACTCCATCCCCTGTGTTCTTTGCCTTGTTGCCTGTTCTTTGTAGCATCCTGTACCATGTATACATATCTTGCTATGTATATAATGAATGTGCTGTGTATTTATGTTCAGCTGTGTTTTGTTATACCATTACCTTGCCTCCCTCACCTGAAGCCTAGCAGACTCACACCTGATCTGATGAACAGGCTTTATATCCCTGCCTCCCAGTATCAGAGTTGTGAGTTCATTAATGTCTTTGGAGCCATAGTTCATGCCAGACGCTGGATTTGCCTGCCTGCCTACCTGCCTGCCTGCCTGCCTACCTACCTACCTGCGTACCGGATTTCCCCTTTTTGCTTGCTACCTGTCCCAGACCCTTTTGAATACTTGCCTGGACTTTTCTACCCTCATATGCATGATATGCCTCCTACTCTGCTGCTTCTGGTGAGATGCATTGCTTTGCTTTTGTTAAATAACCTATAACCAAACATTCTGCTTGTGTCCTTTGTGAAGTTTGTGTCAATTACTGTGTTCTTACACTGCTGCGCTCTGGACTCCAACATCCAGTTAAGGGCTGCAATATGCTGAGCCTGACAGAATGAACTCACCATTATGGAGTCCGCAGAGTTAAGTAAGACGCTCAGTACCCTTACCCTGCAGGTGTCCCAACTATCCCAATCTCTTCATGAATTGCAGCAGGACTTTGCTTTATTTAAAGAGACAGTACACCATACACCGGAACCTGTATATCCTGAACCTGATGTTGCTCTACCTGAGAAATTCTCTGGCACTCGCTCTAAATACAGCGCCTTTAAGATTGATTGCGAGTTGCTCTTCTCCTTAAAACCACGCACCTATGCTACAGATTTCGTTAAAGTGCGTACTGCTATCACCCTGTTGTCAGGACAACTGAAAACCTGGGCACACAAACTGCTAACCACCAAAAGCCCTGTTTTGGACACCTGGGACTCCTTTTTAAAGGCTATGGACTCTCTGTTAGCAGGTTCCCACCATCCCTCTGTTCCTTGTCCTTCTACTCGCACCCGCAAACAGCGCCTTCGCAAGGATTACGTTGCTGATCATGAGAGCTCAAAAAGACATAAGCGTGACCTAGGTTTGCCCTGCTATATTGACCCATATGAGGTTTCTATGGATACAGAAGTTCCTATGAGTACTCCTATCATCCCAGAGGATCCTATAGGCACACCTACCTTGGACACTGAGGAGCCCATGCAAATTGGGGTACTCCAAACTACACTGTCCCTTGAAGAAAAGGCTAGAAGACGGAATAATGGCTTGTGCTTTTATTGTGGCAAGAAGGGGCACTTTATCACATACTGCCCTACACGTCCACCTCGGCCTCAAGCACTTCATATTGGGACTGTGTTTGTCCACCCTGCCGCCTCTTCACATCCCTCTGAGGGGCACAGAGGCTGGTATCACTGCTATCCACATTTGGCTTCACAGAGGAGACCGCTAAACCCTGGAATAGCTACTTCCATTGTTCCCCATGCACCTGCTACTGTGGTTCCAGACAAGCCTCTAAATCACGTCCTAGAGGCAACTTCTTTGCTCCCATCTGAGAAGCCCGTGTCTAATACCCTCACTGGAACTACTGTGGCAAATACCAGCTATACTCGTTATGCCAATGAAGCCTTACCACCTGACTGTATTTATGCCTCCAATGGCACCATAGTGCGCAAGCACGATCTGGAGGTATTTGAAAAGGCACTGAGCGCCAGGAATACCGCCCCTGTAGACATCCCCAAGGCAAAAGAGGGAACTGCTGGGGGGATAGCGGTTATTGTTAATGGTGATGAGCACCCTCCAGCTGTGCCAGAGGCTGATGCAGTAGATTCCTATGATGAATGGGACTCCCTAACTGGTAGTGAATCTGACTTGGAGGATTATATCACACCAGGTTATTCTGTATACGCCCAGAGGGCGTCTTTGAGGAGGGGGTACTGTCAGGGTTCAGCCCCAGCCTTGGAAACTGCCAGGCGTGGCCGCCCCTTTAAGAGGTCTGCCTGGAGTTAAGCTTGCTGTCCTGTTTATTTCTGTCTGTATTTTATGTACCTTTGCCCTCTTTCCCATATGCATCTCAGCTCCTCACTCCATCCCCTGTGTTCTTTGCCTTGTTGCCTGTTCTTTGTAGCATCCTGTACCATGTATACATATCTTGCTATGTATATAATTTAATGTGCTGTGTATTTATGTTCAGCTGTGTTTTGTTATACCATTACCTTGCCTCCCTCACCTGAAGCCTAGCAGACTCACACCTGATCTGATGAACAGGCTTTATATCCCTGCCTCCCAGTATCAGAGTTGTGAGTTCATTAATTTCTTTGGAGCCATAGTTCATGCCAGACGCTGGGCCTCTGCCAGCCTACCTGCCTGCCTGCCTGCCTACTTACTTACCTGCCTGCCTGCCTGCCTGCCTACCTGCCTACTGGATTTCCCCTTTTTTGCTTGTTACCTGTCCCAGACCCTTTTGAATACTTGCCTGGACTTTTCTACCCTCATATGCATGATATGCCTCCTACTCTGCTGCTTCTGGTGAGATGCCTTGCTTTGGTTTTGTTAAATAACCTATAACCAAACATTCTGCTTGTGTCCTTTGTGAAGTTTGTGTCAATTACTGCGTTCTTACACTCCTGCGCTCTGGACTCCAACATCCAGTTAAGGGCTGCAATATGCTGAGCCTGACAGGGGGCTTCTCACTGGGCGCTGTGTGAGAGACGAAGCACTGATATACAGCAGGATGTTTGGGAAATGTTCTTCTGTTCAGATTCGCCATTAGACAGCCGGCGCCTGCGTGTGCTTCGTGAAACGCATCGGCTATTATCGCGCTGTTAGGGATTATGAAGCGAGAGCCGTGTAACGCCTGGAAGTCCATTAAGTACAGGAAAGAGAGCGCGTGTTTTATTCACGGGCAGTAATAGGCGGCACTCTATTAAAGTCTTTTCCTCTGAGACAGGCGCTCGTTCTGTAAATGGATTCAAAATGCTGCGAATGATCTGTGCTGTCCTTTCATGCAGAAAAAGGGGTCTCCCGTCCTTGGTCTCATCATAGATTACATAGATCCCATGTAAGTTTAAAATCCCTCACTGTATTAACCTTTACCACCTCTGCTGGGAAGCTGTTCCACTTACCTACCGCCCTCTCAGTAAAGAAAAAACTTCCTTACATTAAAGACTGTTTCTATGAGTCGTAAAATCAGTCCTGACTACAGAGAAAGCATACGTGTGATAATGGCGGCACTCCAAATGCGAGGTTCTTTTGTTCCAAAATAACTATTTTTTTTTTAAAGAAAAAGGAATAGAAGAAAAGAAAGAAAAAAAAAACTATTTTTGTTCTGAGTACTGCTTTGTAGTTCTTTGTACTGAGGCTGACACTTAAAGGGTTAAGGAACCCAAAACTTCATCAGGTACGCATCACATTCAGTGCATGAAGAATATGACATCATAAACTCAAGTGTTACAGCTGAATTACAGAGATTGTCTCACGGGGAGTGAGTATGAGATTGCTGCTGAGTACAGTTTGGCCCCCTGGATGAGATCATTTTACGCGGTTTGGGTAATCTGCTGATGATCTGCAGCTGGGAATCCGCATAACCATTTCCACATGTAACGAACGCAGGGCTGTTATATGAGAGAGAAAAGAGAAAGAGAGGGAGAGAGAAAGAGAGAGAAAAAGAAAGGGAAGGAAAGAAAAAAGGGAAGGAGAGAGGGAGGGAGTGACAGAAAGAGAGAGGGAGGAAGAGAAAGAGAGAGGGAGGGAGAGAAAGAGGGAGGGAGAGGAAGAGGGGGAGAGAAAGAGAGTGAGGGGGAGAGAGAGGGAGAGAAAGAAAGAAAGAGAGGGAGAGAGAATGAAAGAAAGAAGGAAGGAAGGGAGGAAGGAAGGAATAAAAAGAGAAATAAATGGATATTGTGATCTGCCACTTACACGACTGTTACACTGTATGAGTGTATATTTTATATATATACACACAGTAAAAAAGAGGAATATTAACTATAAATGTTATACATGTATTTATATTTATTTACATTATATATCATTATACATCAAACATTCTGAGCTTCTAGAGAACAGGGGCATCCGGGGAGGAAAAAGGATAAGGACGGTCCCTCTTACATGTAAATGTGATGCTAAATATATATATATATGTAGATGGATGGATGGATGGACGGATGGAGAGTGTGACGGGACCGACCTGTACCCCGACTGGGTACTCCCACCAAACCTTGCTTCCTCCTGCCGGGACACCAACAATTAACCCCTTCAGTGCCAGACAGAACCAGCATTGCAGAGAGAAGGGGGGACATCGCTGCACCGGAGCTGCGTTGGCACTGCGGCCAGCCGAAGCTTAGCTACACAATAAACGATCATAGCAGCCCACCCCAAACATCAGGCAGCCACCCCAAACATCAGCAGCCCACCCCAAACATCAGCAGCCCACCCAAACATCAGAAAACCCAAACATCAGCAGCCACCCCAAACATCAGGCACCCACCCAAACATCAGGCAGCCCACCCAACATCAGACAGCCCACCCAAACATCAGACAGCCCACCCCAAACATCAGGGGTATTTAAACAGTATAAGGGGGTAATTTACATCCAATAGACACACAAGGTTCTTCATCCTGCCCTCCGTTGCACGTGGCTCAGTATTTGCACTCAGCCCACCTCAGCCCAGTAGGGGGTCTCTGTTGTAGTCTGTGGGGGGAGAGGATGGTAAATACGGGCGGCTCCAGGGAACCTGCTGGATATCAGATCCAGGTGCAAATACTGGTCATAGAGGTCTCTTATGATTGAGATAACGTGGCACTCCTTACCAGGGCCCAAAGTCTGCAGGGAGGAGGCTGGCACTCAGGCCCCTCCGGGAACCCATGGCACGGAGGCTTCTGTGACGGGTGGATGGATGGATAGATAGATAGATAGATAGATAGATAGATAGATAGATAGAGAGTGGAAGGCCTGGGTATAATGTACAGAAGTGTTAATTTACTCATAGGGTGGTAGATAAGTGGAGCAGCTTCTCAGCAGAAGTGGTAGAGGGTAATACAGCGAGGGAATATGCATGGGATAGGGCTATGGCTCCTGAATCTAAGACGAGACCAACGATATGTGAAAAATATCGGGGAGAATCGATGGCAGAACGGGTCTGATCTGCCGTCACTTTCTATGTATCTTTATAGTCTGTCTACCAATAGTAATATTTCTTAGATGATCTGCTCCATTGGCTCCGGTGCCCACAGTGCCCACAGTGCCCGCGCTCCCTCATATGTACAGCGTCCATTGTTCCACGGTCTTAATATCCGCGATGATATCCAACGCTTCCTCCCAGCGGCCCGTAACCTAAACGTTTATCCCGACGTCATCCCGACACACTTCCAATTAGCCGTCTCAGTTTCTGTAAGAACAGCCTATCAGCAGCCTACAATCGTGTCACGTGACAATTAAGTGTTCCTGGCAAAAATCATGAATGATACAAAACTTTACCAAATTGAAGAATGATTTCTGGGAAGGCTCTATGGATTGTGTTGCCTCGCCTATACACAAAAGGTGTTACATTTACCAGAATAAGTGGAACAAACATTAAAAAAGGGTAACTTGTTAAAAAAAAAAAAGCTAGTTTTGTACAGGAGATGACGTAGTTTTAGGATGTGAAAGAGATGGCTTTACATTAATTTTGTAATGTCACGTGAGACCCCTGCGCATCACTTTGAAACATGCGAGGACTACAAGTTCCAGAATGCACAGCGGCGCGAACATCCGCTTCCGCCAGGCGTCAGGAGGCAAGATGGCTGCGTTCGTCAGTAAGTGACAGTCAAGGAGAATGCGATAACATTGTAATGGTGGCCGTCTTGTTACTCCTGCTTCTGTTTTGTGTCTCGAGGAAGGGCGGCCGTGTTTGTCATGGGATAACAGCTATGAGTTTATCCGGTATTATGGCGGAGGCTTGGCGTCCTTGTCTTCCTGTCATCACCGGGCATTACTGTCCCAGACAGAAGCCATTCTAACCTTAATGCGCGTTTCAAAGTGTCCCACCTGACCCTTATTCCTCCCCAGATGTCTGTCCTTCCCTGGATCTCATAGTGAGAATTAAGTATGACATATAAACAGCGGGAGATGTGTTAATAAATCACGTGGTGCAAATATATACATTATTCTTCTTTCACATGCACTGCTTGTTACGTAAGAAGTCATCAGTTGGTTCCAAATTCACATAAAACGTTTTTATATATATTTGTCTATCTATATATATGTATATATATATGTGTGTGTGTATGTATGTATGTATATATATGTGTGTGTGTATGTATGTATGTATATATATGTGTGTGTATGTATGTATGTATGTAATGTATGTATATAATATATATGTGACGTGTTGTATGTATGCTATTATATATATATTGTATGTATGTAATATATATATATATGTGTGTGGTGTGTTTGTAAATGTATGTATGATTATATAGTATGATATATGCTGTTGGTGTATGTTATATATTGTGTGGTGCCCAATGTGTTGTGTGGTATGTAGTGATGTATATATATGTGGTGTATGTATGTCATTGTATTATATATATATATTAGTGTGTGTGTGTACTGTATGTTGTATATATGTTGTTGTATGTATTGATACTGTATATATACTATATGTGTGTGTGTATGTATGTATGATATATATGTGTGTTTGTGTGTGGTATGTATGTATATATATATATATGTGTGTGTGTATGTATGTATGTATAATATATGTGTGTGCTGTGTATGATGTATGTATATTATATATATTATATTATGTGTGTGTGTATGTATGTATGTATATAAATATAGTGTGTGTGTGTATGTCATGTATGTATATATAATGTGTGTGTGTATGTTATGTATATATATATATATGTGTGTGTGTATATATGTGTGTGTGAGTGTATGTATGTATATATATATGTGCTGTATTATGTGATATATATGTGTTGTGGATGCTCACTGTAATATATGTGTGTGTATGTATGTATGTATATATATATTATGCTGTGTGCTGTGTTATGTATTGTATGTATTGTATATATATGTGTTGTTATGTAGTGTATGTTATATAATAATATATGTGTGGTGGCTGTTATTATGTATGGTATATATATATATATACACACACCGTATGTCTATATATACATATAAATAATATATTAATTTGGGTGAACTCTCATTTAGGGCTTCATTCACTAAACAGCACCAAGCTGGAATTTTCCATTTTAAAGGAAGTTCACGGTGACTTTCGGTGAAATGGAAAATTCCACGTCGGTCCTAAAAGGGCGGCGGCGGGGGGTTGTCTTTAGGGCTGTTTCTCTATTAAATGTTTCATATTGCAGCCCTGGCTTCATCGCATGGCTTCTTGTTCTATCCTTTTTGAAATACTTTATTAAAGATAAATGATCAAACGCTATGAGTTTAAGGCAACATAATATACCAGATACGTTCCATTTATAGCCCCCCTATATTTTCACGCCGCTAAGAGTAATCTTTGAATAGGGGTTAAAATGACGTCCGATCGTCCATACTCTTAAATAATCATAATAAATAACGACTCGGAAAACAAAAATCAACATTTTTACATTTAGTAAACCTTTTAATGTGTTTTTTTTTATAGATTCTGCAACAAGAATGAAATTGATTTATTACAGAGATTTTTTTTGTTTGTTTTCTTGCAGAATTTGGAGCATTCCTGAAAAATGCGTGGGCAAAAGAACCGGTCATAACTGCCGCCGCCGCCATTGGCATATTGGGTAATAAATTGCAGCGGAATGGTGTATTTAAATGAACGCCAATTTGGTGTATTCCATGCGCTATTTAGCATCTCCTGCCAAAAGGGCTGAGCTGTCCCATCCCGACGCATAGTAAACTCACCCAGATGACCTTCTTGATCTATACTACCTTGTTATATTTAAAAAAAAAAATCACTTCCTCCAAAGCCCTTACACCAGCGGTATTAATAATCTATAATATAGGGTAATAAGTATGAGTATGACCCTCTGGAACATATGAAAGACATGTATGTGGTGTATTACGGTAATCATTGTGTTGGGCTGTGGTACAGTGTAGAAGAAATTCTAGGCAAATTCTGTCCGACACGGAAAAGGGGAATCGGTTTAACAAACACGGCACAAATCACAACAAAACTGTTTTAGGGTATAAAACCCCCTGGCCTTGAATGGGTTAAATGTGCGTATGCGGCCCCAACGCGTTTCCAGTTGTTGACCTGCCTGTCTTTGCTTCGCAGCTGTCGTCGTTCCGGTTGTCAGCCCGTACACAAAGTATTCTGCTATGATGAACCAAGCTGTGCCGTACTCCTATCCAGGTGAGAACCCCCCCCGAAAAAAAAAAACATTCTTTATTAAACAGGTCTTGCGGGAAACATCTTTGTTTTCTTACAAAAAGTCAAACTTAGGCCAACTCACATAAACTTCCATCAATCACAAGATGACAAAGCCTCCAGCAACCGTTTAATTCCGTTGCGATCTCCGTCGGCTTCACCAGGGAATTCACACCCTTCTAATTACAAAGCAACTAAAAAGAATGGAAGCCATCGTAAAAAAACACATTTTAAAGTTCAAGGATAAGAAACCTTATTCCGAGGAAACTTTGGTGTCCGTGATTAACCGGTTAGAAGCATGCGGTGTTTACGAGACGTAAGACCATGTAAGGGTCTGTTGTAGAGGCAAAGACACAGAACATATCTTCTCAAATCTATAGGAACTGTACTGGTTGATTCTTTTCTTTATTTTATTTTGTTCTGTGATGAGCATAATATGGTTGTTTAACTTTTTCTTTGTCCTCCTCCAGCATCTGGACACCCCCTGGGGTGAACGTGCTGCGAGTTGGACTTTTATCCAGAAGGTTCTACAGCATCAGTTACTATGATGGCAAGAAATTAGGGAACGGAGAGCCGCAGCAGTAAAAGGCATCTTTGCTGCCCGACAACTGGAGCGTTGGTAGTCGGTATATCTCATCGCTCAAGCAGTTCCTTCAAACTTCTTGCTTCTCTACGGCTTCTATTTTGTTTGCTGTGAGACCTTGGTGTAGAACCTTCTTGGGTAACAAATAGAAACCGTAGCACTAGCCGTGCGTGGCGAGAGAACCTGAGCCTGACTCACCAACCAATAACTGGTAGGAGGACCGGGCATGGAAGGGAAGAGAAGACATTTTATCCCAAGGCGGGTGTTGGACTCCACCTTGCCTACCTGTAGACCTAAGCTCAGTACCTGTAAAGGAAACCGGTTTACTAGGTAACTGCTTGATTGTTATTAATGTCACTCTTTCTTTTCCATCTGTTGTCTAGTTCCAGTCCGAGATGATGGAAACATGCCTGATATCCCCAGCCATCCTGCCGATAAGGTCGGACCCAACTTGGACTGGCTAAAGAACTTCTAATCACGCGGATAACATGAGAAGAAGCTGCACGGTTCATAAACAAGTTCAGGTCGGATGCTCTCGGTTTTGCCCACTTTTTGTCCAGATGGACGACGTTCGCCTCTGCCCTGTACGGAGCGCACCCTGCCAGCTTGTATCACCACTCTGTCCAATGTAATAAGAAATAAATTATATTATTAAAAACCAACGTATTTTTATAGTGGGATACGGAGTGATCTTTTTCTATATCTGCTGAGAAATGAAACATGCAGCGTGACGACCGCTCGGATACGCCCCAAACATTGAATGACCAAAATTTCGATTTGGAGTACGTGGTTAGACGCGTGGCCGAGGCCTGTGTGCCGTTGGTAGCAATGTCTATAATTTAAGGCCTTCAGAAGAAGCTGTATTTTTTTTTTTTTTACCCGTAAGTTTTTAAGCATTTACTGCTGTTTCTATGCTCATTATTGTAACATTCAGGGCTGTTGAATAATATTGGAGTTTTATTCAGTAAACCAAGGGTTGCATTTAAATCTCCCTAAATCCATTGTGCTTTATAAACGGTCACCCCTTGCAATATTTTCAGCAAGAAGGGCCGAGCTGGCCCTGGGGAATCTCCCGGTACTTTGCTTCATCTATTCCACCAGAATGCCGTCTAGCACTGCGCTGTTCAAATGGAAAAGCCGTATACAGCGGGAAACCACGGCTTAGATCAGGGGTGTCCAACCTGCGGCCCTCCAGCTCCTGCAGGACATCTTCCATACTACTCAGCCAGCCAGAGCATTATGGGAGATGTAGTCCTGCAGCAGCTGGAGGGACGTGGGATAGACACTCCTGGCTAAGATGTTCAAACAATATCAGATTGAAACACTGTGTCCTGTGGACTTCGGTGGAGACCCAGCCTCGAGTTACCCAAAGCTACACGATTGTACGAACAAACAGCGCAGTTTCTGGCTGCGTTCATCAGGTCCGGGGTAGTCAGCAGAACTGCGATCCCTAAACACGGGAGCTTATTGTTTTTAAAAGACAATTTGGCTATAAAGTTATCCTAAGTACCATCTAACGCGGTCTTTTAGCCACTTGAAAATTTGTTCGTATGAGAGGCACCTAAAGCATCGCTATATAGTAAATAAACACGCAGTTTTATTCTGGAAGTTTTAGGAACGTCTGTACAAATTCTGTCGATTACGCGAGGCTGTATATACAGAAATAACCTGATCAAAATTAAATTAAGAGTAACATTAAAAAGGCTTTCACGTCACTAAAGTTTAGTTTAAGTAATCTTACGTTGAGTTTCAACTATCCTCAATTACTTGTAAATCCAAACTATTCATTAAAAGGTTAACTACCAGATGTGACGGAACTGCAGGAAGCATCAGATGAGTAAAGGTGGAAAACGAATATCATTCAGCCGAACGGGGACTCGGAAACGAGGAATAAAGCGGACTTTTTAACCCAAGAATGTTTCCGTATGGGAATTATTCATCCTTCCGCGTCCCCAAAGCACAGAACGAATATTCTCTGAGTTGGATTAAAATCAGTCAAAGTCCGGGCAGGGTCCAGGGCTGGAAAACTTTGTATACTGAAGAATTTTGTCACGTGGGCTGAGAGGCTGCCAGCTGAGAGGAAGCTCTTCGTCGCCTTCACACAGATAATCCTCTTCAATCTTCACCTAGTAGCAAAAGACAAGTACTTTTTATAGTTAACCCTAAAAATGTATTTTTAAAGCCAGATTATAGATGATGATACACAGTGGGCTATAACGATTTATATGATGGCACCGCCGCCAGAGGATGGAGCAGAAAAGGCTATGAATAACCCCGGGTTTGTTGCCTAAAGGGACAGCGATTTTAATAGTGCTTCCATACCTGAGCTAGCAGGGGTTCAGATGGAAGGAGAGATGGGGACAGCTTTGTCGCAATGTGATCCTTCTCCTCCTTGTGTTTCTTCCTCCTCTTGGCTGGAGGTCCTTCTGCCAGAGATGGACTTTCCGGACTAGCAGTCTCCAAACCGAGGGACAGCCCTGATAAGCCCCCCCGACTAGCAGGCAGCTCATCGTTTTCTGCGGCTTCGTTCTCTGAGTTGGCAGGGGATGGCGTGTTGGACCGATGGGGTCCTTCATCCTGCAAAAACAAGGTTTTCACACAATACATTATAATCAGATCAATAACGAGATGGCTGCTAGCAGGAGAGAGGTTTAAAGGGAAGTGAAGAAGGTGAATAGAAATAACATTTTTGAACAGGAACCTAAAAAGGGAACCGTGGGGAGGAGCGGAAATTGTGAACAAAAAATGGATGGACGCATTAATAAAATAAATATAAAACTCAATCAAGAGGTTCTAGAATTGGAGATGAAAGCCCCATATTTGGCATTATCTTCACAAATACCAGGGTTATGTATAAAAAGTGATTCTGGTGCAACAGCGGCCATCAATAGAATGGACCAATCAGCAGCACAAGCGCATTTGCTGCTATTCCAAAGCAATCCAGATAAGTCGCATAGGACGCGTTAACGCAGGGTCGATGACCTCGTCTACGACACAGTAAGTTCCATACCTCAAGCATGATAGTGAGATGGCTCTTTCTATAATCATCCCCATAAGAATCCAGGATTTTCATAAGGCATCTAAAAAAAAGCAAAACATTTCTGTTTAACACAAGGGCCACGCAGCAGTTACATCTCTAGAAAAGAAAAGAAAAAAAAAAAAGAAAGGACTTCCTGGAATTCACGGTTACCTCCGTTCTTGTTTCATCCGTCGCGTTATCTTCTGCACTTCGTGGAGCCTGTTGAGAATCCTCTCATTCACCTGGAAAATAATTCTAGATTTAATAGGATAGGAACCATAACTATCGTATCAATGGCAAGCAACGTACGCTGGAATAATGACTTCACGCGACATACCTGAAAACCCTCCCGCGGGGACGGGATTTCCCCACAACACATCCCAAAGCTTCGCTACCTTCTTACATAGTCCTATACATAGGCCTTCCCCATTGTACCTTTACGTCTAGGTGCATTCTGGGTACGGGTGGGCAATGATTCCATTATTTATTTAACTTCTTCCTGCCATGCTCCAAAATAAGTCTGCATTCTTTGCAATGGTGGAGCAGAATGTGGCATCCACAAACATGCTCGACAAGGTCAAATAGAGGTTATTGATCCTAGCAATTCCAAAATCCTGAAGATCTATCCCCTATGGGGCCTGCAATGTATTTTTGTGCCGGTTCAACCACAAAACATGCGGACGCGTAATAAAAATCGATCTTCCGTTCCAACCTGTTCGATTTCTTTACACCGCCGGCTCAGGGCAAGGAACTTCCTCTTGTTGAGTTCTCTCAGCCTCTGCTGGGCTTCTTCTTCCTCCTCATCCTGAAGGTTGTCTCCGCTGAGGCCCCCATCCACGAACTCCACCTCGGTCTCGAGCTCGCTTTCCAAAATATTTCCCCCAAACAACGGCGGAAGAGCGAGTTCAGAGCCGGGGGGGACGGAGAACTCCTCAAAGCTCACAGCCATGATGGAATCTAGAAAAAAAAGAAGGAAGTTTCAGGTTTCTGTAGAGATCCAAACTCCTGGATATCCTAATAGACCGAGCGAGACAGACAGAGCGAGACAGACAGACGGCGAGGAAGTGCCTGGGGTGCTGTTCCACTTACACAAAATTTTATTTTCCCCTCTGTGACATGTTAGGCAAAGACTGGCATGAGGTCAGAGGGTTTCATTCACATTAAAAGATCATAGGGACACAGGTTTCTATGGCAACAACCGATAAGTGCCTGCACTTGTCTCCCGGCACAATTATGAATGAGGCAAAATATTAGATTATTAAAGAGTTTAGGCATTAGTGGTGATGCACTTAGTCTGTCTTCTACCGTAATTACCTCTTCTCAATCCCGCATTCAGGATCTCCCCCCCTTCTCTGGAATCCCCCCTCCCGTCAGACTTTCTCCCTCGTAGGGATTTAAAAAGCTCTTGGAAAACTCGCCTTTTCCAATAAGAGTACAACTTCCTAACACTCTCAGCCGTCATCCTAATCCAGCCATCGGAACGAATGACGATAATCTCTACAGATCATCCGGACCCGACCAACCCATCCCCATCCCCATCCGAGCCGCCGTCTCCTACTGCCCCCCCTCAACCACCGACTAGATTGTAAGCTCCCGGGAGCCGGGCTCTCTTCTCCTTTTGTACCAGTTTGTTATTGCGTGACTTTAAATGATTCCACTGATTGTTACAGCGCTACGGACTCTGCTGGCGCTATAGAAATAAACGTAATCAAGCGTTAATGTCTTTACGAGCCGAGGTTCCCGAGTCTTTCCTCATAACTTTTATCCTGCTCCCAATTTTAGAATTGGGCTTTATCCTTCTGGAGATGGGGGGCTCCAGAACTGCACCCAATACTTTCAGCGATGTCTGACCAGAGATAGAACCCCTTCCCTCCTTCTACCCGGCACCCTGCATGCATTTTCCCTCCATTTTATCACACTCAGGAGACTCTTGGTCTCAAATACCTGTTCCGGTCAGCTGGTCGTGGATTTCACACGCATTCCTGCAGAAGTCATGTTCCGATCCATGTAACCCCAACACATTTGTTAACTGTCAGCAGAACATTTCCTGTGTGACAAATAAAGTTTTACGTATTGAAATAATAAAAAAAAAGGATCCTAGCAACGGCAGCCAATGGGCGAAACGTTCTGCCGCGCCTCTTTATGACAGATTCATATTTTAGCCAATGGGGTAAGAGTCGCCTCACACACGTCTGCGTCGCGGAGTTTAGTGCTGGCCGGAAGTGAGGTAATCAGGAAGCGCCGCGCACTGTGCATTCGTGTGTGTTGTACCGGGTGTTTCGGTGCGGTGAGGAGATTGACTTGGTTGATTTTGTGGGGGGATACTTGGTAGGGGCTGCAGCCTAACAGCAGCAGGATTACTCAGTATTACGTCCAGGAAGGTGAGTGACGTCATTTTAATATTTTATTGGGTATGTGTTTATAATCTTTATACAGGCACATTGGAATACAACCCCACCCCATTTCGTGGTATATTCCCATTGTGGCCCTTACATGTACTTTAAAGGCCATTTAAAGAAACAGGGATGCTTTGGTGAATTACTGTATAATTTTTAGCACATTTCCTGGATACGGGGGTTCGCGTGTCACATTTCTGTAACTGATCGGCTCCGGGTGTCCTGGAGGAGTGCGATTGACTGTTCTTGGAAACCTGAGGGTGTTTTTGCAATCTACTCCGCTTTTGTAATTTAAATGTAGCCTAAGAAATGCCGTTCCTAGTAGCTAAATGCCCTTTTTTTGAATAATTTGATTCTCTTAATGTTAGAGGGTCAGATACTAGAAGTAATAATAATAATTTTAAAAAAAAAAGTCACTAAGACGGTGATGGATACGTGGAACAGCTTCCATGCAGAAGTGGTAGAGGCTCATACAGCGAAGGGGATTTAAACATGCATGGGATATTCGGGAAGCTATCCTCCCCCTAAAATGAGACCGAGGACTGATTAAAAGCAGGAAAAAATGCTATTTAGACATCTGACCCCGGTGACAGCTGCCAAAGCAACCCTGATGATGAATGATAGATTTATTTAAAGTACCCAAGACTTGTGAATGTATTTAGGCAAGTTGGGTAAATTAAGTTCGATGAAATAATCAGGGTAGTATGACTGTATCTATAGGATGTGAACCCATATAACTTGTATATGTGTTTCCTTTCTTTATATTCATATTTTGGTATTTGCCATCTTTTAATTTTAGACGCGATCATCGTTAAAACATGTCTCTGGCGGATGAGCTGCTGGCTGACCTGGAAGAAGCGGCCGGGGAGGAAGACGATAACCTAGTAGATGAGGATGACTTGGAAACGATTGAAGAGGTGCAGGAGGAGATGCAAGTGGACATGAATGCTGAGTCGGTTAAAAGTATAGCCAAGCTATGGGATAGTAGACAGGTGAGTTGAAGAAATGTCTTCCTTCGGTTGAGTAACAAACTGCATTAAGGACAAATAAGATCGATGACCTCAACAACAGGTAAGAATGAAATAAATTGGAGGATCCAGCTTTATATTTTAGATGCCGGAAGGAGATACAACCGTAGAGTCACGACTACCTGGCTGCTGGGATTTGTCAAGTCCTACAAATGCATCTGTGTGTTGATGGCTTTTGTTTTGTTTTTTTTTAATAAGGCATTCAAGTTCATGAATCTTTTTCTCTGTTTTTGTTTAAGTTTTCAGAAATATTGGAGAAGATAGAGGCTTATGTCAAAAAGCAACCAAATGCTGAAGGTAGTGTGTTTTATTCCACCCCATCTATCACTTGTGGATGCGTAGAAGTTTGTAGCAATACATTTCATTTGCATTAATGCAGATGTTCCGTTTGTGGAAAGTAGCGGCCGTCCCCGTTATTTATTTTTAAATAGTCAATGGGTTGTTGGAGTACTTAGTAATGTGAAGATGTGAAATGCTTCTTGTTGAATATTAATATCTGTGCTTCTTCTTCCCGTTATTATCCAGTAATGGGACCGGTGGAAGCTGCCCCGGAATACAAAGTTATAGTTGATGCAAACAATCTGACCGTTGAGATTGAGAATGAACTTAGTAAGTATATTCTTTTATATTCCTTGGTGTTCAATATTATGGTCTACTTTTAGGAGTCATTTTTTTTTGTATTTAAAATACTAGCGCAGATGAAGGAAGCGTAAGGAGAACAAAACGAGTCTCTGGGGAAGAGCAGCGTGAGAATGGGGGACCCCATGAGAGAGGAGGATGTTTGGCATGTACCATTGTCAGTTATTTAGGGGAATCGTGTGTGGCTTTTATACACCAATACGTTTAAATCCATCTAGTTGTGTTCACCACATGGTGTAACAGTGACTCCTGCTGCAGATGCTCATTGGTCAGATGTGCAGAACCTAACTTTTTGACATCTTTGAATTCTTTCAGATATTATTCACAAATTTATCCGGGACAAATATTCCAAGAGGTTCCCAGAGTTGGAGTCCTTGGTTCCGAATGCTTTGGACTACATCAGGACAGTAAAGGTAAGTGGCATAACGTAATACACTTTTTTTTTTTTTTTTGACAATCGTGTATCTTGCCGCTCACTGGATTGGAGTTTAAGGATTCTTACCGAATTGTATTTATGGTGAGTTCAGGGAGGCACGTCATGAAACAGGACACACATAGTGTCTATAACCCTGATTCTTTCATACTCCTGGCCAGCAAGGGTTAGGGAGGTTGGAGTTGTCTTACAATAATATCAGAATCCGATTCTTTGCATCTCTCTGCCACAAGGCCATCTAACTCTTCTCATGAGATCTGTTTTCATCTGGTACAGGTTCGCATGGAAGAAATCCTTTAAAAGACGGCACGTTAAATGGTCGGTTTTGTGTCCCATGCAGCCTCACCAGTAAACGATGCATATGAAAGTATCTTTAAAATGCACTCTTTATCTGTGAGGTGGGAAAAGTCAGCTTTAGTAGACGCTACAGCTCTGGAGCTGCAGTGGACTGACTGTTTGACCAATTTGTGTGCCACGTTTGTTTGCTTAAAGCAGCCAATCGGCGGCAGCAAATCGCTTCCAGTACAATTAACGCTATTGTGTTATCTGCTGCCGGCTGTCAATTCATGTTTCCAGCCCTGCATGCATCAGACTTTACTGTGTGAGGGACAGCAGTGAGCGAGAGAGGACCGCTATCATATGCAATTCTTCAGGGATCTTCATTGGCCTTGTAAAAAGATCACGTTATATTATTGTTCTTGTACCCTTGAGCGTAATGTATAAAACTTGTTTTGTTTTACTTGTAGTCTACTTATGAAAGCATCCAAGGAGATTAAAATAATCTGGTGCCTTTTTAATGAGATTATTTGTAATTTCTCAGTTTCAGTATTTTTTGGCAATGAATCACGAGATATGTGAAATGCTCACTAGCCTTCTCTGTGCTGCAATATTAAGGCTTTTATTTCTATTGTAGGAGCTCGGGAACAGCCTGGACAAATGCAAAAACAATGAGATTCTGCAGCAGATCCTCACCAATGCCACTATAATGGTTGTGAGTGTGACTGCTTCCACCACACAAGGGTAGGTCTATACCGCGTTCTAGTGACTTTCCTGAGGTCACCGACTGTTTTCTGACAATCGCTTGTCCTGTTCAGCGGTTCAGCTTTGCATTTGGTGTCCGGCGCACGATGATCAACGCAGCCGAGTTTACGCAATCTCTTTACAGGCAGCAACTGACAGACGAAGAGCTGGAGCGCATCGAGGAAGCTTGCAATATGGCTTTGGAGCTGAACCAGTCCAAGCACAGAATCTATGAGTATGTCGAGTCACGTATGTCGTTCATTGCTCCAAACCTCTCCATCATTGTGGGGGCTTCCACCGCAGCCAAAATAATGGGTAAGGTTTATATGTAGTATGTGTTTTCTGCCGAATGGGGTTGCATTATAATCATTGTCAGGGGCAATAATAACCCTGTAATAATTTCTGTTTAGTATTCCAGGGTCTGTGTTGCTGACCCCTTTTTCTTTTAGACAATTGAACTTCTATGATTCCAATAGAACCTCCTAGAAAGTTATTATTGAGGTTGTATTAGGTCTGTCCTCTGGCCATTCACCACTCGCGCCTTTCCTAAGGAGAATTTAAAAAAAAAAACTGTTTAAAGGTGCCTTTTATATAAAAAATAAAATAAAATTCATAAATACTTTTATATGATACGGCCGTCTATTACAAGCAGGCCCTGTTTGGTTTTCTAGACTCAGTTGTACATTGTAGTAGCAATCTATATGGGACACGTTTTACAGAACGGAGCCACCATAAGGCATGCAGAATTTCTAACACCTGTTCTAAAAGCACCGTGGTGTCCAAGCGATCCAATCCAGATGTTTTAGGCTTAAGGGAGCAGCTGTTAGCTTTTAACAGGGGGTAAACTGAGCAGGATTTACCGGCTGACATATTTATACTTTACAAATTAAGCCCACGCTGACGCAACACGGTTTTTATTGCATTCTGTTTTGTTATCTAAAAAATATACCTTTAGTCTGCAAAGACCTTTTAGTCTTAATTGAACATTAAGGTTCTTAATTTCTTTCAATTTACAGCCTTACATTTTATTTCAGGCGGGTTTATTCACTAATCATAGCAGCTTTCCCCGGTATGAAGTGGCAAATCCCTCTGACTTATCGTTTAATGATACAACAGCCATTTTTGGTCTGTTTTGCATTACACATCTGCTGCAGCTGGTAGTTCAGAACACTGTGAAGCCAGCGAGATGAAATGTTCCATCCACTGACCTAAAAATCTGACCCATTTAGGGAACAAGCCCCAAACAGAACGCACAAGAAGATTGCATATTACAAATATATCCACGTTCTGCTTTTTTCTTACAGGTATTGCCGGAGGTCTGACAAATCTCTCTAAAATGCCAGCCTGTAACGTCATGCTGCTGGGGGCCCAAAGAAAGACCTTGTCTGGATTTTCTAGTACATCGGTGCTTCCCCATACGGGGTATATCTACCACAGCGACATAGTACAGTCCCTGCCATCGGTAAGTGAGGAGAATGTTGTTTTTCTTCACATACCCGCTGTAGCCGTTCATTTTATTTATTCATTTCTTCTTTTTTTTTTTGTTTGTTTAACCCCGAAGGACTTGCATCGAAAGGCAGCACGACTTGTATCTGCAAAATGCACATTAGCAGCACGTGTTGATAGTTTTCACGAGAGTTCAGAAGGAAAGGTCAGTAATAATATGCATTAATATTTATTTTCCCAGAAATTGGTTTTTATAGGAATAATTAAGCAGATCTAAGGTGGGCGGAATATTTTGCTTTTTGCTTTGTTTTCCCCCATCATTGGTAAACCAGTATATGAAATGTGAGCCAGGAGGGAAAGCATCGGGTTATCCGTTATAAACTTTATCACTGGCCTCTTGTACTTCAGGTTGGTTATGACCTAAAAGAAGAGATTGAACGCAAGTTTGACAAGTGGCAAGAACCCCCTCCGGTCAAGCAAGTGAAACCCCTGCCAGCTCCCCTTGATGGGCAAAGAAAGAAACGTGGCGGGCGTAGGTGAGCAACTAGGGTACCGACCCTTTGAAGCTGAAGGTCTGTCTTAAGGAAACCCAAACCAACGCCAAGCAATGCGTTTTACCCTTTCAGGTACAGAAAAATGAAGGAACGTCTGGGACTAACGGAGATTCGTAAACAAGCCAACAGAATGAGCTTTGGAGAGGTAAGTAAGGAGGGCCAAATTTCAGTCTATTACTAAAGCTTTGGAAGGCTTGCAGTTTGATAATTAGTATATCATAAAATTGGGAGTTGACTGCAAGAACTTAGATGGAATTGTTGTTTATTTTAGATTGAAGAAGATGCCTATCAGGAAGATCTGGGTTTCAGTCTAGGTCATCTCGGGAAGTCCGGAAGTGGCCGGATACGACAGGCGCAAGTGAACGATGCCACTAAGGCCAGAATCTCCAAGACCTTGCAGGTACGGCAGCCCGGACAGCGGGCGATTGACTGATCATAATGTGTATAGTAAGGTCGCGTTCAAGTAGACTTTAAGGATGTACTTTGGGTTCTAGTGACATCTCTAGACCGTACAATAATTTGGTGATTGCATATTGTGTCACACATTTAGACCTGTGATGTCAGAGGAATATAATATCGCCCCCCCCATTCTACATGCTTTTTTTAACTTATTCACATTCTTACGCTTCCACATCTGACCGGCTTCTATTACCCTTCACAGCGCACACTCCAAAAACAGAGCATGGTGTACGGAGGCAAGTCTACTGTCAGGGACCGGTCTTCCGGTACCGCGTCCAGCGTTGCTTTCACGCCTCTCCAGGTGAGCTTTGTATGTTGTAACGTGTAATGAATGCGGTAATTAAACATGTTGTATAGGAATCATACCAAGGCTTATTCGTTTGTTCATGGATTTAGATAAAATCGTATCGTCTTCCAGCAGCCCTTTTTACCGTGACGTATGTGATTACCATTCGAGTGGAATGCACCGATCTGCAGAAGTGATTTCTAGCGGCCCTAGGAAGCTTTCACTTGCCAAGTCGCCCATATTCTTTCAGGGTTTAGGAGTAAGGGTGAACTAGGCATATAGTCAGAGCAGGATAAAACATTTATAGAGGGTACAAGAACATTAACATTAATAACATGTTGAGATCTACTAGTACGGACGGTGGAGAGGGCCTGGCTCTTGTGTACTATATCATTGGGATTAAAGTAAGTCCTTGTCAGGGTAGCTAAGCGGGTCTTGTGAGATAATTGGATGGAACAAGACAGGAGAAATGTTCTCTTGCAACCTGGTACTTAGTGAATCACCCCCAACCAGTCCAATCAGTGGCCCTCCAGGTGCTGCAGGGCTACGTCTCCCATAATCCTCTTTCAGATAAGGAGCTGGCAGATGAGTATGGGATATATAGTCCTGCAACAGCTGGAGGGCCACAGGTTGGACACCCTTGTACTAAAGCCCATCTGCCTGTACCAGCAGCGGGTTCATTGAGCGATGCTTTACTCACAATGTGTTTCTTGTAGGGGTTGGAGATCGTTAACCCTCAGGCAGCAGAAAAGAAAGTAGCAGAAGCGAACCAGAAGTATTTTTCCAGCATGGCGGAATTTCTCAAAGTGAAGAACGAGAAGAGCGGCACCATGACGCAGTGAGGTCGGCACGCGCTCTCCAGACCGGCTTGAATCTTTACGTTACTAGCGGGACGTCCGCTCAACAATCCGGCACCACGAAGATCAGATCCCTCGATTCTGTGTTAAATTGGTGTGACTTTTAAACAAAAGGAATCTGAATCCAGCGTCGAACCCCTTCTGGAGTAACCGGATTCGGAGAGGATCGCGTGCCGCATGCTTTTCATAGAGACCTGGATACAGCAGAACACTTTGTCTTGTTTTTAAACGTTACGGGAAGAGGATTGTATGATTTATACTTTTATTTTGGAGAATATCGGAAGTACTGAAAATAATAAAATGTCTGATTTGTTTTTTTAACGTAGGATTTAAATGTGCATTATTTGTGGCAGATACTATCAGGGTTATTTATAGCTTTAAACTGCGGCTATTATTGGTGGGCTTTGGTTCTAAGGGTAATCACGAGCAAGTCGGACCCGCAGCAGGCGTTCGGCTTAAACTGTGTTTTTATTCGGTTTTATATAGATTATATCGCTGCTGGGGAAAGGGCGTTGTGCAAACCTTCATGCATGGGATGGGGGCAAAAAAAAATGTCCTGAAGGCTGTGCATGCAGATTGATTAAACGCCGCTGCTTTAAGGTGGGCTGTACAGGACGGCTCGTTGATGGAAACGCACCCACCTTGTTCCAGCGACGCACAGGATTTATTATTTGTTTGATAACGATATACGGTTTTCATGTCATTCAGAAAAATTAAACGAATAAGTCTTCATTTAGAGCTGTCTGCTTATATCTCTGTAAAAAATGTTTTTGCCCGAAGCCAAGATCGTTGAATGGACTGGCGGTGAGCTCCTGTCCTCGCGTCGGCTGTCTTCCTGGGGATTGACCGAAGCCTTTTGTATTTAAGCCGCTATACGCCGGCCGGTGAGTATGTTATGGAGTGTAGTCCTGGTGTCCTACGCGGAAGTATTAGCGGTCTGATCCCGGTTCCAGCTCCATGGCTCCTCTTATTGTTAGTTACCCCATCGTCGTCATCATCATCTGACAAAGCGGGCTCATCGGCTGTTTGTATATCTGTCTGGCTTCGTCTATGGGAAGTTCTTTGTTTCAGAGCGATTGATGGCCCTGCGTGGTGACTCTGCCTGTCACGGCTGCGGAAGAAAAAAATAAACAAGCGCTAAAACATTATAAATGGAGCTCGCAATAAAGTTTTCCCTTTAAATCCGTGTGACGGGAGAACTCGCTACCGCTAACCTGGTATCCTTTTCATGGACGCCGTAGAACGGGCAAGAACGGTAGCTCCACAAAGGCTCCTTATGTCAGCAAAATATAACCGCGGTCTCCTCGAAGGGGTAAATGCAGAATCCCCCCCATTCTTTTGCAAGGGGGACCTCGGCTAGTGTACGGATTAAATGCATATGATGGCTGGGGTGTCCACTTGAGGGGGGCTCTCACCTCCATCTCCAGCGTCCAGTGACAGCCATCACATTTAAGGGGTGTGGTTAGATGCGACAGTGGGTGGGGCTTAACAAGACGTGATTTTTGTGGCCTATATATTGCTATTTATGTAACAGACATTTAAATCATTGATTTTTAATGTATTTTACTTAAATCTTTTATAAAACATTTCCCAGCCATTCTTGGGATCAGAACAGGAAAGGGGAGGGGGGGGATTTGGGACATAAAGCGGGACTGTCACGCCCCCTAGGGCCAGGGGGTAGATTTATGAATTGTTGTAAAAGCTGCACGATTTATCACAATGAATAGCCACAACGAAACGCCTCATGTGTTAATTTAGCCAATCCGCTGCCAGAAATCCCCCTGATTGATAGAACTCTTAACCAATTACAGAGCAGTCTCCGCTGCCGCTTGTACTTTGTGATCTCCGGTGTCAGGCAAGGCATCTTGTAACCTTTATCATAAGGGCTCGTGACTGACACGTTCATGGCCCAATCAATTTGTGATCCCGCCTTCCGAGCGTTCCCTCCGCAAAATAAAACCCTGCTGCCGCAGGTAACACTGTATCCCCGCCTGGCCAATCAGGCTCGCTTCCTTTACTTACTGGCTGAGATTGCCACTCCGGTCATCAAATCAGCCGCGCGTCCTACGCTATGCGCTTTATATTGACGTCTTTCATAGCCAATAACCAATTAAGTTCAGCCATGATAAACACGCCCACCTCTCCTCTATCCTCTCTATGGTTTTTGATTGACGTTTCGTTGTCCAACGGAAGCGCGCAGTTCCTCCTCTTTTGCTCGCGGCCACCTCCAATAGAAAATTGGACGATCGCGGGCTAAGAATACTGACCGCTCCACTGACCAATGCCCGCCAAGAGTTTGAAGGATTGACGTCTTCACCGGCCAATCGGAATTCAGAACACGTGTGGAGTGGGTGTGACTAATCCACTCCGCTGAGGAGAGTGAAAGACAGGGAAAGAGAGCAAACGAGCGAGAGAAGGGGGAGGCCGAACCCGTCGCCGCCATTTTGGATCCCACCGAGCTGTGGACGGAGAGCGAAAGAGGCAATAAATAAGCTCCTAAAGCCTATGCAACCAATTAACTTGTTTTCTCGCCCCTCCTCGGGAGACGAGCTCCTTGTTTTTAGAATACCATTGGTCATAAAATAATTAACGTTGGAAAAATAGACCCAAAACAACCCTCAAACCGGAAGCGGCTTTCCCCCACCTTTCTCCATCCTTCTGGGGGCGGTGAGAGCTGCTTCTTCACCTCTGTTATCTCTATTTTTAATAAAAAGGTGGCCCGCCTGGGCCCCTACCTGTATTTTACTATAGGGGAGAGTGGGGGGGGGGAGCTGCACAGCTGTACAGGCCTGGGGCCTAATAGAGAGACGGGGTTCTGTTGGTACCTGTGAGGGGGCTTTAAGTAGGATGAGGGGATGGAAGGAAGGAGCTGGGGTGCTTGGTGCCAGTCAGTCTGATCCTGGTTAAACATATATGTGCGTTCAGTAGATCTATAGGTGCGATTTCCTGTGAACTGTATATATAATAATAATCATCTTTTCTTCCTTACAGCCTTCTAGGTTTTACTGCATTTTTCTGCATGTCAAGATCTATAGGGTATGTGTGTAAGTCTGTAGCGTACTGATGTTTAGATATGCATGCGCGTGTGTGTATATATGTATATATATGTATGTGTATGTGTTTATGATGAGCAGGATGCGTTTCAAGTAGTCAGGGTAAACTCTTCAAAGTTTAAGGAGAAAGCAGCAGCAGATCGAGGGCTTCATCGCATCCCGCATTGCGAAAGAAGGTAACTATTGGAGATCAGACCCGTTGCCCCTTTGCTGGTAGATCGGAGCCAAGCGGCGACCCCCCCTTCACGCAGCGGCTGGCATGTTATGGATGATGGCGTTACTTGCCAGCCCCCCCCCGGCGTCTTGAGTTTTGGTTAAGAGTTGTCGGCGTGTCTTGTATGCAGGCGCATGTACAGCTGTCCGGTAAGAGCTACAGTTATTAACGGTCTGGGAGATGGAGGTTAAGGTATTACGGCTTCCATGCGTAATCGGGGCTTCCTATGCTCTATACGTTGAAATACTGTTGTTGCGATGACTTAAATAACTACGTCTAGGCGTTGATGTCATAGTTCCTTTCGTGTAGTTGGTGAATGCAGATTGTTCTGCGCTGAGGGGTTAATATTTCGGGACCGGACCTGATTTACAGTACATGATGCTAGGAAGTTGTTAACAGTTTCACGGCTGATGTTTTGAAAGGTCTGCGATTAAATTTGCGTTATGTCTTGTTTCAGTTGTATCCGATTTTGGCAGTTTGTTACCGGTAGCCTCGGCAGTCTCTCCTGAATAGGATTTGTTGTTACTGAGTTGATGCAACTCATGGAAAGCAGGACCCATGGGGGGGGATCTGTGTTTTAGGAGATGGTAGTTGTTGAGATTATTCTAGCCGCCGTCTAACCCGGTATCGCGACCTTAAAAGAAGAATTCACCGACTTGCTTACTTAGCGGCCTGATATCTACAGAGTGCGTTATTACATCGGTCTGGTTTGTCAGGGTTTGGGTTTAATTCTCCCCATCATATCCTTGTTTTCTGAGACGAGGGGGGCATCTGCATTTTTTAGATGGTTTCTTCTATGTGATTTGTCAGCGGTTACAAAAACTTTAGTTCGCCAATTAAAGAATTATTTAGCCAAGTCCATCTAGCCGGCTTACCTGGCGGAGGAGGTCATTCACCCGTCCACGGATGAGGATGCAATCCAGAGCAAGAGCTTCTCCACAACTTGGACCGCTGCTGGTGCTGCTGCTGCTGCTGCTGTGCCTGGATCCTCTTGGCCATCACGATTGGTTCTGCAGGTGAAAAACCGAAAACCCAATAAAATGTCCCCTTTTATAACCGCTGGCCCCTCCCACTTTGGAGGCAATCTAGGAGTTTAACCCTTGCATCCCAAAGGGGTTTTCTGCTAAGGTACCATAGGCATTGGGTAGAAACCGTTGGCGACCGTCGTAAAGCTTTTATTTTAGCGAAGCATATTGGACGCTGCTGCTATGTCTGACTTTATAGGGGCCGCACTTCAAATGCCAAGTTACTTTATCCAAGCTGACAACTTTACTCAATTCTACACTCACCTGGCAAGTCGTGTTGTGGCATTCAACAGCCTCCCTCGCTTTTCCATATGGATCTACATGGAATCCGATCAGCGAAGCCGCCGGTATTTGTGAAGCTCGAGTGGCTTTCAGATAACAGCACCTCGGACCCTATTCTCGGCCAGCAAACCGCACTTTACTCCTCTTCTAATTAGTGTTTTGGGGAGGATGCTGCGAATCCCATCTAGAAGAGGTATTTTGGTCAGCTGTTGGCGCTTGGGGTAATGTTTTTGGTGAATACCGGAGGAGAGCTCCGCACGGCTTTAAAACGACAGTCTGGGTTCAGCTGTTCTTTCCTTTGCTGCTGAATGTTTATCACGAGATGGTTGGTTCGTTCCTTTTAAATGGATTTTGCCACCTTCTGAAAGATGAAGTGTTTACTGCTTAAGGAGTCATCCCTTTGAAGGCAGTTGAGCAAACACTTTAGGTTATTCTTCCCACACGTGCGGATCATTGACAGAACGAATCCTTGGACCCGGCCCTCGTGGGGATGGTGCCATCAGGATTTTGATTAAATCCTGCGTAAAGTGTACCTCGCCGCTGATGCCTCGGGGGACGATGGTTTAAGACTGGCTCTCTATTATATGCACCAGAGTAATAGGATGACGGTGGCAACCACACTGTGGAGGAGAGAATTCTGTTATATTTTTGTATGTACTGGGTTCATAATGCAACAATTACTGTATAATATATATATATATATATATATATATGTGTGTGTTTATATATTTATTTATTAGTGGTCCAGCAGTTTTTTTTTTTCTTTTTCTCCAAGTGTTAATCTGATGAGATTCTCTTTTTTTCATCTTCCTGTGGTAACGGATAGAGAGTATTACTTCCCCAAGAAGTTTTTGGATACGCTAGAAACTTAATGCAGCGACTGCCTTTAAGCAAGGGTGGTATGGACGTAACTCGTGGATAATAGACGAGGCCGAAGTCCGCGAAGGCATTACTGCAGACAGAAACACGGCTGCATCAGATCGGCAGAGACGTTTTCCTTCTGTGTTGTGTAGACTTTTGGTCAGATCGTAAAAATCTATTCGCTTAAATCACATTCTGTCGAAGTCATGTACATCTTCATGTATATCTTGGCATCTAGCAGCGAATGCATTAGAGCAACTAAGACGGGCTGTCGTTGCTGATAAAGTGGCTATTAATTTACCTTCTATTGGTGGCTCAAAGCCTGTGTTATATTTATAGTCCAGCGATAGGCTGGGATATTGCAGGTTAACACAGGACGGGGCCGACATTCACACCAGGGGGATCAGACTGATGGACCATAGCAGGGAAATCCGCAAGGCCCAAGGCACTGGGACATCACACAGTATTCTGCGCCTCTCTTTGTCGAGGCGGATCTTAAAAATAGTAAGCCATGCACCTTGCAGTTATAAGGGTTTTAAAGTTAACTTTTTTCTTTTCTTCCCTCTTCCGCAGGTAGGTGGTGTACCAATGCACTTAGGGTATCTGTTGCCCATGTACCAAGAGTCACAACGAGAGGTAAGTGTGAAAATACCCCCTCTTTGAGAACCGCGTACCCTTCCACGCAGAACGTATTCTTTTTCTTGTTGCATAACACGTCTTGTGGTTTACACATCGGCAGCGGCAGCTAGCGTGAGAGAGAGAGCGCTTACCCCCGCAGGGCTCAAAAGGTTTCTATTAAAAAAAAAAAAGTTGTTTATAGCATACTAATAACTTTAATTTTCATACACGTGGCCTAAAGTACTTTAGCGATTCAGTGGCATTTGGAATTCAATGCCAGCGTTGACAAAAGTGTATCTACGTTACCGTGAATACCGCATTATATAGCCATAAATGTTCTAACCGCATCTGATACATTCCCTTTATTGCTCTGAGCACCCGAGGCTACAAATGGGTTAATATGGCCCCGTTGTAATAATACATAAGGCCTGGTCTCTAAATGCCTTGTTTTTGGGCTCAATTATTCCTATTGCGTCTCAAATATTTAAATATTAACTTTTTTTACTTTATGGACCCTCCGCTAATGTTTTTAACGCATAGGCCCGGACAGGGTCCTTTTCCGCAGAAGCTGCGTTTCAGATTAACCCTTTCAGCAGAGGGTCTGTAGTTCATTGAGAACGGACCTCAGCTGATAGCTATTTTCTCTTGCTTGCAGCTTCAAGTGTAGGACCCTGCCTGCTAAGTAGGTAGGTAAATTACGGCAAGTCTGCCAGCTCGCTCGCTCGCAAGAAAGCAATGTCCAGTTATTGTGGAAGGAAAGCTAAGTAGGATCGTCGTTTCTCTCTTTCGTTAGGCTATCATCGGGTGTCTCTCGTAGTCCCTGTGGTCAAGTCACTCGGCCTCTGCTGAGCAAGTGGAAAGGTAAAGGCAGAGAAGCCGGGAAAACTATTTTATTTTTTTTTTTTAAGCGCTATTTTTAAAATAACACCAAACAAAACAGTAATTTTGTGGGCAGTAACAATCTTCACAAGAGGCCTTTATAAATAATAATAATAATTTGTAAACGTACCTGGACATTGCATGTGATCACTGCTTTATTATTTGTTTCGTTGACTTGTGTATATCACGTTACTGATTTGTAGCGGGAAGAGTTTTATAACGAAATCTTTTTTTTTTTTTTTCTTCTGCCTTTCAGCATCCTGCTTTTGTAAAGTATGAAGAAAACCCATCTCTAGTGAAGGAAATATGGCGGATAAAAGAAAACTACAGGGTAGGACAGTTCTGTTTATGGCCGAGATCCAATCTCCTTTACTTCATTTTTTAAGTGAGGTTATAAAGGGAGTCGGGTTGTTTTTTCTAATAAAAGGACCTGGACCGTAGACTGAATCACCTTCTTGATCTCTGCATGGGTTTGGATTGAGGTTTAGCTCCTGGGAGAGAAATCTATAGTTTTAACCATAAAGTGCAGTTGGATCCTAACGATCTGATGGAGCAGTATGGATATATCCGGCTTTGGCTTTATTATCTAAGTAAGGTTTGCTTAACTCTTTTCCTAAGAGCCAAAAAAGCTTGTTTTACATTTTAGATTGTGAATTGCTGAGTCTGCAGCTTCCTATCCATCTGGTTACCTGCTTATAAAGTGAGATATAAGCAATGAGGTCATTGGGGACTTTTGGGGGCTCCAGAGGCCTACTGATAAAGGATCCCCTATTGTACACCCGTATAATAAACTCCACAGACACTTGTGAGCCAAACGCCTATCCTTGGCATGCCAGTATCATTTAGTGACTTCAAAATATTCATACAATGTTATGATCAACTACATTAGTTTGATAAATGCTGCACCGCATGCCTTTGCTACATTCACGTTGTCGCTCTTTCAGGCGAGATTGATCGGTGTTTGAAAAAGGTTTCGGAAGGCGTTGAGCAGTTTGAAGACATCTGGCAAAAGGTAACATAAAGGTCCTCTTATGCTTTTATTCCGTTCGTTTGCCCATTAAGCGGATAAACCACAGACGCGCAGCCGCATGCTACGCTTTTATAGCTCTGTCGGGTGCCCGCGCGCCAAGTGCTTGGTATGCCAGCCTTACAGTGTAATATGTCTGGTGTGTTGTGCCGCTGACTGTGTGTCAAAAATATGTACTTTGCCCCCTTGTTTGTCATCTAATGGTGAATGACGGGAATAGAGAAAGCATGTAATGCATTCAAATAGCCAAACGTGTATTCTAAGCAGACAGAAATCAGCAACGCCGCTAATATGCAAGTGATAATTCTAAATTAGCAATACTGTAAACATTGGGTTTTTTGTTTTATTAACTTGAGATTATGTGCCGAAAATCCGTGCCGCGTTTTAATTTGTCGCATCCAGCTTTAAAAGTGTTTTGCATTTATGATAAAAAATATATTAGTCTTTGCATGGATTAAGTTGCCAACAAAATGTTTGTCGAATAACTTGAAAAGGCAATTACATTTTCTGGCATCTTCGTCTCAAAGTAGCGCTACAAATGATATCGGGCAGTGGATATTTGTAACTTTTGTGTGTTTTATTGATGATTAAGATGCTCACGATTTGGAAGAAGTGAAAGGAAAATTTACATTTGAAGTTCTTGTGTTTCAGTTGTGGGGAAAATGTACTCCAATGTATTTATTTTCTACTTTCCAGCTTCACAATGCAGCAAATGCCAACCAGAAAGAGAAATACGAAGCAGACTTGAAGAAGGAGATTAAGAAGCTACAGGTTGTTCAGTCTGCTTTATCCTCTTAAATTACCTTTGGAATCCCAAGAAATTTGACTTCTGGGCGCTAATTTTTTAACTCTGAATTCAGGGATAAAAATGAAAATACTCCTTTAGAATATATATATATATTTACTTTTTTGCAAATCCTTGGCTGTGTGAATGAAAAACCCCAACTGTGTCTTTGAAGACTTCATCTGATTTAGTTATAGACGCTTTGTTTCGCTGTCCTCTCTACTCCATTCAGAAATTAATTTTTTTCCCCCATTATTTTTTTTTACAGAGATTGCGGGACCAAATAAAGACATGGGTAGCATCAAATGAGATCAAAGACAAAAGGCAGCTTATTGACAACCGGAAGCTTATAGAAACCGTAAGTAAACGTTTATAATATTTTGCACATTTTATATTGATTTTTGTGGTTTTGTTAACCTCCTGTGGGGATTAGTGTAATGACGCGGGGTACTTCTCACGTAGAACAGCGCTTAAAGACGCTAGCGTGATGCAGTCAGAATCATCCTAAGGCATAGTTGCTCCAAATTATTGGAGTTTTACATTTATTTTAAATGCACCCAAATAACTTTCTTTCAGCAAATGGAAAGGTTTAAAGTAGTAGAGAGGGAGACAAAGACGAAGGCGTACTCCAAGGAAGGACTTGGTCTCGCTCAGAAGGTGGACCCAGCCCAGAAAGAGAAGGAAGAGGTTGGCCAGTGGCTAACGGTAAGATCTATTACTTGATGATTGATATGTGGCCTTTTCCATGTATTACGGCTTCTAAGTATAGAATAATTACTCAACAACCCAACTAAATACTCGAGTGGAAGTGAAAGGATTTTCTATCCAGGACTTGGCTTTCTTGTCTGTTTCTGATGGTCTTTAAGGGAAGGTGACCTCTGCGCCTTGGAAGCCATTAGATCATTTTTGCTTTCCCCTTCATGACAAAGCCCACACATGTACGGGCTCACAATGCATCGTTCTTAATGGGTTTAAGGACCACCCATTGTCCTTAAGGGGTTCAGAAATCCTTTATTGTCATTGTCTAGTCTGGGGGCCCAGCAGCTCATCTCTACCGTGATATATGATGCTGGGAGGGCTGGCAGGGCAGATGAGATAGCATGCTGCGCATGTATAAAATACGCTTAATACCCCCATAATCCTGGGACAGGCTGGTGCTAATGATATGAGACGTAGTCCGTTAGGATCTGAATAGACGCACATCGGCTAGCCCTGGTTTGATATGTTGGTATCTTATTCGTGAACAACTGCTTTATTTTGCCATGAAGAAGAGATGAATGTCTAAAGCGCCCTTTCTCCTTGTTTTCGCACAGAGCACGATCGACGCGTTGAACATGGGAGTTGATCAGTTTGAAAGCGAGGTGGAATCTTTGTCGGTACAAACAAGAAAAAAGAAAGGCGATAAGGATGTGAGTTTTTAATCTGTTTGCCGTTGTGGGATTCCTGCAATTCCACTCCTCGTATTTTTCTTGGGGGATTTCTGAAAGGCGACTGAATCAGTGACCAGCCTTAATACCTAGATTCATTCATTAGAACTTCCTGAAAAACTGGGCTTCGAATATTCATTTAAATGTGAAGCGGTTGCCAAATGTTTGTATCGGTTACTGGTTTGATTCCCGAGTGCACGGCTGGCAAATGACCTTTGAGAGGTGATAAGAAAAGGGGATTTACGTCCATTGTGTGCTTTTTTTTTTTTCTTTGCGGCACATTTTGTGTCTCTGCCAGCAGAAGCAGGACAGGATAGAGGGGCTGAAGCGGCACATAGAGAAGCATAGGTACCACATCCGGATGCTGGAGACCATTCTGCGAATGTTGGACAACGACTCCATCAATGTGGATGCGATCCGGAAGATCAAAGATGATGTCGAGTATTATGTGGACTCGTCCCAAGACCCTGACTTCGAGGAGAATGAGTTCCTGTACGATGACCTTGATTTAGAAGACATTCGTAAGTAGATCCAGAAACAGTAGAACGTGGTTTTGAGCCGAAAAATACAGAAATATATATCAATATTCTAGATTTAGCAAGCAGAACAATAGGGAAACACTGCTGAGTAGAGCATGCATGTTCTTTCATCACAGTGAACCTTCAGAATATACCGTATTTGCTCGATTATAAGATGCTCTGAAAAATACCCCTCGTCTTATAATCGGGGTCGTCTTATAATCAGACATCAGGCAACTACACGCTGCCCCGGCTACATGACAGAGGACTTAAGTACCGGTAAATTTGGAGGAGGGAGGGGGAAGGAGTGTTAAATGGGGGGCATAAGGCAATTCTGGAGGCAGAGTGCTCTGTGAAATGCCTTTTAACCCCCTTAATGCCCCTCTGCCTCCAGAAATGCCTTTGTAACCCTCTATACACCACTCTGCCTCCGGAAATGCCTTAAACCTCCCTAAATGCCACTCTTCCCCGTAATATGCCTTTTAACCCTCTAAATGCCAGAGTGGCATATAGGGGTATAAGGCATTTCTGGAGGCAGAGTGACACATAGGGGTCAAGAGGCATATCATGGGGCAGAGTGGCATTTAGAGGGTTGAAAGGCATATCATGGGGCACAGTGGCATATAGGGGCTTTTATTAAAAAAATAGTTTACATGAATTAACATTTACTGGTAAAACTTTTTTCCTTTAATATTCAGATGTGGGGGGTCATCTTATAATCGAGCAAATACCATAGGTTGTGGCTTGCAAGTCCGCTAAAGTTACTTTGCAATTAATTGTAGAAAATGTTAGAACTGGGCGTATCTTACAGATTACATTGATTCCTTTTTATGCGTTTCCCTAATGTGACGAAACTTCTCAGTTTACATTAACTGTGCCATAAATAATAATTAAAAACTGCTTAATGTACACACTCTGTAAATTTCACATAAAACTATGCAATGATGGATTTAATTTACTAAAAAGAATCTCCATCTTTAGTGAGACTGCTTTAGTGTCTGGTTTCTTCCAGTCCTGATGTTCGAACATGTCTTTTGCAATGCGCATGCTCAATCGTTTTGGGTTTTTTTTTTTTCTCTCTTCCAGCACAGGCGCTGGTAGCTACTTCCCCGCCAAGCCACAGTCATATGGAGGATGAGATCTTTAACCAATCTAGCAGCACTCCCACCTCAACTACATCAAGTTCCCCCATCCCACCCAGTCCGGCCAACTGTACCACGGTAAGTTACCACGGGGAAGGGTGATAGGAAATGATTTTAATAATAATTCACACAATGTCAGCATCTCTGGGATGGAGCTGATTCATGGCCGATGACACAGAGATGGTTATTAAGTTAAAGCATCACTAATTTCTCTAGCAAGGGGGGCTAAGCGGGCCCTACATGTTACAGAGTTAAGAAGCTCCAGGCTTTCTTCAAACTACCACAATGTTGAGTAAACCTCGATAGATTTGTCACCTTGTGAGTTCTTCTTCTGTGACCTTTTTCTTCTTCTGCGACTTCTTCTTCTGTGACCACGACTTCTTCTGTGACTCCTGTTAGAGCGCTTCTGCTTGCTCATATTAGGTGGTTTCCAATTACATTGTAGGCATTGTTTCTCTATATCTAATGGGGGGGGCGCATTCAGTTCTGTGACTCCTGTGACAACGACATCTTGTGTGACTCCTTCTATGACTCCTGTGACTTCTTTTTCTGTGACTTCTTCTTCTGTGACTCCTTCTGTGACTTATTTTTCTGTGACTTCTTCTTCTTAATGGGGGGGGTGCATTCAGTTCCTGCAGCCATTAAAATGTTTAATATGTGGTGTGAAAAGGCACAGGAGTTGCTTTGCGTTTCCCAGACTCATTCGAATCTTGCTTTCTTTTCCTTAGGAAAATTCTGAAGATGATAAAAAGGTTCGGGGCCGATCGACAGACAGTGAAATTAGTCAGGTGGGTGTTGTGGAAGCGCGCCGGCCGTCGTATTATCTATTATTATCTATTATTATTATTACTATGTTCTCACTTTGTGGATGTAGAGGGTGGATATGTTTAATAATATTACGCTTCCGTTCCCTTTACCGGAAGCAAACTATTTTAAGGCCACAGTCTCTGATCGTATTTCTTGGCCGCCTTGTGTTGCGCACCAAGAATGTGGCTCAGTTTTTTTTGCCGTTGGCTAATAATTCAGCATCCCTTTGGATTTGTTTTAGAAGTGTAAAGGGGGGGGCTGGGTTCAAAACACAGGTTATATGGTGAGTGAACACTTCGTTACGTGTGAGTAACCGTTTTTGTTTCATGTAATAAACCAGAAGCAATTGCAGAAAAAAGCAACGCAGGGGCTTTATGTAAGGCATTGGCTCCTGTATTTGTGTCCCGTGGCTACTAAGTGTCCCTGGCAAACAATATGAACTCTGCAAAACGTTACATAATTATTTCTGGGAAAGCAGAATAGTTTCTAACGCTGTGAACTGTGAAAAAGGTTTTCAACGCCACTGAATAGGTGGAACAGAACTTTGGCCGCAAGGTATAGGTAAACCCTGTAGTGCTGTGCAGTTTAACGTAGCTAGCCAATCAGGGCTCAGATCTTTACATAGTGTATCACATTGCAGGTCAAGTCAATCCACTTTTGAGCATCCTTGATGCAGTAAATATATTTTTTTTTTGTGTTTTTTTACATTTTCTCTTGTTTTTGTATTTTAGTCACCTGCAAAGAACGGCTCAAAAAGTGTTCTCAACAACCACCATCCGCTGTCCCCGGCTGTGACTACAAGTTACCAAATAGGAAGCAATTCCAGCACGTCGTCTTCTCTCGGGAACGGGCCGGGAACCAACAGCAATGGAGCCGTATCCAACAGCAGCAGCACGGGCAGCAACAGCAGCAGCAGCACGGGCAGCAACAGCGGGAGCAGCAATAGCGGGAGCAGCAGCAGCAAAAACAACCCAACCACAGCGCACACGCCTGGTACACCCACCCCGTACGCACAGGCGGTGGCACCCCCGCCATCCAACACAAACACCTCCCAGCCGAGGCCACCCAGCGCCCAGCAGAACTCGAGCAAGCAGAACGGAGCCACAAGTAAGGAGCGCCTCAGCGCATGTCTGTTCGCGGCAATTGATTTGGTTTTGAGGAAGGTGGCGTTTCTAGTATGTGTTTTGGATTTGTTTGGTGAATGCCGCAGGGATATAAAACCCAGGGCCAGAATTATCCGTGTACGAAGAGGCCTTTCTGCAAACCCCCCCCCCGTGTGCGCTCGAATGTTTATATCTAATGTATATCCCGCGTAACATTTCCTTTTGTAATCCAAATGCATAGAAGGTAACGATCAGAACCTTCTCTGTACATACGGAGGGAGATGCATTCAGCGCATGGGCAAGAACTCGCTGCCGGCCCCGTGTGTCTGAGCATGTTTTGCTCTTTAAGTTTTATTAGATTTTTGTAGCAGGGTTGTTGGTGCGTATTGAAATGCCGTGTGAATGTGCTTTTTGGGGCGATAGTGCTGGCGTGATGTCGCTGTGATGTTGCGATGTTTCTTTTGCATAGAATGATGTTTTTGGTGTATTTCCACCCTTTTTCTGAAATGTCTGATACGGACGCGTCTTGCGCAGGGATTTATATATCGTAGTCTTTGCTGCTGCCCTGGAAGCTCTTTTGTGTCGCCTGCTATAGAAGCGGATCTGCTCCTTCCGTCTCTCTCTCTCTGTCCTTCCGTCTCTCTCTCTCTCTCTCGCTGTCCTTTCCGTCTCTCTCTCTGCTCTCTCTCTCTCTCGCTGTCCTTCATATGCCGTCTGACTCTCTCTCTCGCTGTCCTTTATCCGTTCTCTCTCTCTCTCTCGCTGGTTCCTTTTTGATGGATCGTCTCTTCTCTTCTGCGCTGTCCCTTCTTTTTGGCTGTCTGTGTCCCGTCTCTCTCTCTCTTCTCTCTCCTGTAGGGTCCTTCCGTCTCTCTCTCTCTCGCTGTCCTTCCGTCTCTCTCTCTCTCGCTGTCCTTCCGTCTCTCTCTCTCTCTCGCTGTCTGTCTGTCTGTCTCTCTCTCTCTTTATAGACAGACAGGAGACTGTATGAAACACTTTGCGGTGGGATATCGTTCATCTCACCTGCAGCTGAGTTTGAGTTTTGTTCTCACGCGAGGCTGGGGGGGATCTGCGCTGCCGCCAATCTGTACGTAGAGCTGGCTGTTCATTTACTGACGAACAGGTTATGGCTGGGAGATCCCGCAGGGGTTTATTCACTAATGAGGTCACCGCTTCATTCTGCATTATGAAATGTTCTCGTTTGGCAGGGGAAGGGTTGGCCCTGGAGACTGCATAGTTTTACTCTCTCCGCGTTACCCCTTTAACTTCATTTCACTTTCTATGGGGGGGGGTCTTCATAGTTAAATCAGGGCTGTTGAAAGAGGGGAATGAACCCCACTTGGTTCCCCGGTTGTGCCGTTCCCTGGACGGAGTTACCTCCGCTACGCACACAGCAGAAATACAAAACAATCAGACGTCTCAGTCCTCCCCAGCAGCGCAGCCAGGCAGCTTGGGTTCATTGTGCTAATGATGAGAAAATGAGCCAATTAAAGCCGCTCCTTGCTTTGCCCCGCCCTGGTTAAAGGGGGTGTGCCGTAAAAACATGTGCCCAGCCCCTCCCAGCATCCAATAATACCTCCCAGCATGCACCTGGTTGCTACTTCCTGGTTTGCCTGCCTGCCTGCTCTGTGGTCTTCCTCACCGGTGCAGGCGAGGGAATGAGTTCCAGGAGAGGAGTCGGCTAACGAGCTTGCGTGCCGTCCGTGCCGGTAGCATGATGAGCTCCAAGAAAGGTAAACGGCCGCCAGACGCGCCTCGTTCCTGCTTCTCCCGGGCAGGTTTCTGGTGAACTCGGCTGATACTTTGAATGTCATGGAAGTCCCTATGGTCTGGGGTCCCTATGTTTTATGGAGCAATCGGGTCTCGCTTGGATTTACTTTATGTGCTGTTTTGTAGGTGTTGTACACGCTATTTTTAGCCTGTATTTAAACATGTCATTATTAGCGTGTAGCATGACTTAAGGCAGCGGCTCCCTAACCCGGCCCTTTAACACTTTGTGTTCCCTGTTGCTCCTCGCGTCCCGGTTTGTTTCCCGACGCTTCCACCTGTGCTGGTTAAACTGTTAGGGGGCTTTTGACAGCCATGACTTAAAACCACCGATCTTAGGGCACTTGGCAAGTACCGCTCCAACCGGAGAGAAGCCGCAGAGTGTGCAGCTGAAATAAGGGTTTTGAGTTTGCTTTAAAAGGCCCTGTAATGTGCATGTAACTTGGGGGGGGGGTGTTTTATTTGAAGGCTGTTTGATATCACTTGCTATCCGGTTGAATTTAAAATAATTGGGGGTGGGGATCGTCTCCTAAGTGAGACGCAGATGGTGACTCACGCTGGGATTCCCGGTTAGTCGCAGGCCCTTTACTAGCCGTTTGGGGTTTTAAAGCCCTGCATGTCATGCGTTTTGTGCGGCCGTAAAACGGGGTCCGATCCCATCTGTTCCACGTATCGGTAATCCACCAAGCTACAATGACTGCCGCCTCCCAAAGGGTTAAATAGATCATGGCACTCTTGACATTCACGACTCTGCAGGCATTAAGGGGTTAACCGGCTGATGAGACGAGCAGGTGGTGTCGGGAGGCATATGTTTTCTGTACGGGAGAGAGACACCGTCTTAATGACCGCCGTTCTGTCACTGCTTACTACTGCAACTGAGGCATAAGGATGCCGAATAATATAATAATATAACAATATAATAATAATAATAATAATAATAATATACGTTCTACCGAGTTCACGCGCTCGTGGGCCTGATTTTTATTTATTTTTTTCATTTATTTATTTTTTTTGCTTTTTGCACTGAAACCCCTGCTTAAGTATAACGTTTGTCTTTAGTGTTTCGGGATTCTAGGATTCTTTTTGTTGATGTATTTTGTTGTATCGAGAATGTATCAGTTAGCAGAAGTTTGCTGCCGAGTCTGCCGGGGGGGGGGTCGCTGCCCACCGTACACAATCTCTTCTATAAGATGATGGTCGGGGTGCTGCCGTCTCGTGCGTGTGTGATTGGAGAGTAGTGTATGAACTATTCATTATAAAGGGTGGGCTGGCCCTGTGTAATGTATTGTCCAAAGGGGACTGAAGAAATCCAACTGACTAAACTATACATCATACAGGGCCAGCCAAGCTCTACCTGCCGCGTATGATCATTGGAGGTGGCTCTTCATAATGTAAGGTCGCTGATATAGAACGGTCTGTGGGCTGTGACATCGCCAAAAAAAAAACCCATTAATATCCAAGTACGAGCCCTGAGTTTGCTGGCAGATCGGCCCCATTCGGCCCCTCTAGTCTGCCTGGTTTTCCTGATGTAAAGATTAGATTGTTAATCTGGTACGTTTAGTAAATTACCCTGCGATTGAAGGTGATGGGCAGGTTGCTGTGCGCTGACGTAACTTTAACGTGAGGGTTAATACGGGGTTAATACGGGGTATTTGGTACAAACCGGGTGCGTTTTGTGTTTTGCAGGTTACAGCTCGGTGGTGGCGGAGAACTCTACAGACTCCGCTCTCAGTAACAGCGGGCAGCCGCAATCCACCCAGTCCGTGATCCACAACCCCCCGGCCAGCACCGCGTGAGTACCCTGTCCCAAAGCTTCAGGGGGGCCGAGAACCGTCCCCGGACCTCGCATCGCGTGCCGCTTAACCATTTCCTTAAACACTGTGTCGTATAAGAGTTCTCTTCGCTGAACCCCCAAACACTTATCCACGCGCCTAGACGAGCAGCACTGGCCCTCCGTATCCCCTCGTTACGCGGCGGACATGCGCTGCCCCAATCCTTGCTGCTTCCATTGAGCTTAATGCAGGACAAATGCTGTCCTTAAGGAAATCTACCAAATCATGCCGGGGTCCGGCACAAGCTGCCTCCGCTGGACTCGTTTAACTACCCCCTTCCTGCTGGCCAGGTTTTCAGGCCGGGGTCTGTTTCTGTAGGCGCTGGAGACGATATATATTTTAGATGTTAAGATGCCCGGCTTTTTTATTTTAATTTATATATTTTGTTTTCTTTCTCTCTAGGAAGGAGCCCAGCAGTGTGCCTCCGCCGCCCAGCAGTGGTAGTAGCAACAGCACTGCACCCAGTTTATTGCTGCCCTTAACTGTAAATCCTCCAAGTTCACCCACGCCGACCTTCAGCGAGCCAAAACCTAGCCAGCCGCTGCTAAATGGGCCGCCGCAGTTCAACTCTACGCCGGAGATCAAGGTGAGCGAAACCGCGTGCCTTCAATACACGCAGCCGTTCAAAAGTTTGGGGTCACTCGGCTGCTTTCTTGGAAAACAAGGACGTTTCTGGCTGTAACAGAATTACAAAAGGGTTTTCTAACCATCAATAAGCCTTTATAACTTGGGTCGGCGAACACAACGTGCCAGGAGTGATGGGAGTGAGAGAGGGCCATTGGAGCCCAGGAGTGATGGGAGTGAGAGAGGGCCATGGGAGTGAGAGTGCCATGGGAGTGATAAAGGGCCATTGGAGTGATGGGAGTGAGAGGGTCTCTGTAGCCTATGAAGATATTCCATTAAAAATCAGCCGCTTTCAGCTACGATAGAAATTTACAACATTAACCCTATCTGTGCTGGATTTTGATCGATTTTATTTTAATGGAAACATTTTGTTGCTTTTCTTTCAAAAACAAGGATATTTCTAAGAGGCCCATAACTTTTGGTCAGGGATGTATATTCTCTAGGTCTTCGATTCATTAGCTATGTATACACTTGGGATATAATGAAACCGTTGTTCGTAACCGTCCCGGCTCCGCGCTAGAATCCCACGCTGCAAGTTTCGTTATGCAGACCGTATCAATGCCGCGTAATTTTAGTTACCATAAACATATCTGCTTATACGAATAGCTTCTGTTAAAGCCCCTTTCTAAAATATTGAAGCCCCCTATGGAATCAGCACTGCTTTTCGTCTAGAAGCCAAGCAGAGGAAATCCTTATTACCTGAAAGCAAATACGGGCCGTGTTTAACCCCTTAGTGCTTCTGGGCTTATTAATGTCGCCCGAAGCCTTTGTGCCGATACGCTTGTCTGCTCTCCTCTCCTAAGCTTACCGATCTCCTCTTGTTGGACAGGCACCGGAGCCGCTAAGTACATTGAAATCAATGGCAGAACGAGCAGCTATTGGATCGAGCTTAGAAGACCAAGTTCCTACCATTCACCTGGCTGAACGAGGTACAAACGGTTGTGATGGCTTTAGTTACGCCTCGAGGCTTATTACTTCTCCGTTTTGGGGAAAACGTCTGTAATGTTCCGTTTGAATGAAGGATCGTCGGTGACGGAGATCTCTTTAAATGCCGACTGCTGCGTGTTTGGGAAACGCGTTTTACTTAAACCTCTTTTAACGAAACACTACGAGGGAATTAACTGTATGTGGAACAGATCTTTTTAGGACAATCCAATGAGTTGTACACGCTGAACAATTAACTGTGATGGTGGGGAATGTCTTGATCCGATAATAAAGTGCCATCCGCTATTAGATGAAGCTATAGTAATGGCGCTTACTTCCGATGATGGAAGGATACAAGGCCAACGTGTCCTTTCAATAACCAAATGTGTGTTTTGTCCCGGCAGAAATCCTCATCACTACAACCGCAGCGCAGCCTCCTGTCACGCAGCCCCCAACGCAGCTTTCCGAAGTGAACATCCCGCTGTCGCTGGGTGTGTGCCCGTTGGGTCCTGTCCCACTTACTACGGATCAGCTTTATCAGCAAGCAATGGAAGATGCAGCTTGGCATCATATGCCTCACCCGTCTGACTCTGAAAGAATACGGTATGCTGGAGCTTGTCTTTGCCTCCATCCAGGAATGGATCGCATCCTTGGTTTAGAGCTCGCCCTCTCCCTCGATTTTTGTACGGTTCGAGCCAGGTATACAAATCTGAAGTGTGAGTGTGTGAATGTAATCCTCTATCATTCACACACTGATACTTCAAACTTGCATCAAACAGTTTGTAAGTGAAAACTCTGTTTCTTTAACCTCCTAGTAAGTTAAAAACATTTTAGACAACTTCCTTCCCCAAGTGGTATCTTTACTTCATATGACTGGATTAACGTAACCCATGACGCCGTTTTCTCATGAACGGAAAGCACTGCCCAGAATCGAAGAAATTCACTATATAGCTCACTAGATAAAATGCCTTGTTTTGATGACAATTCATTTCAAAACCTACTTAGTTAGGATCTGTGTACATCCTTCAACAGACAGTACCTCCCGCGGAATCCATGTCCAACACCCCCATATCACCACCAGATGCCACCGCCTCACTCGGACACCGTGGAGTTCTATCAGCGACTCTCCACCGAGACCCTCTTCTTCATCTTCTATTATCTGGAGGTAGGACCTTGTGGGTTCGAGTGAGTTCAAAGCGCTTTATACCGCCTGCTGCACGGTCGCGTTCCGGGTGTCGGGGAAGCCGAGGCTCCGAACGGCAAAAACCCCAAGGGGTCTCCGGTCTTCTCTTTTGGTTGGTCTTTGAGGGTTGGGTGATGAATGGAGATCGCGCTTTCGTAAAACCAATATCTTAAAGATTCGGCAGCATTTCTCTGAGTTAAAGGGAAGACCTTTTTAATATGCGCGGGGTGGATTATATCCTCTCTCGTACATTAGTGGGTGGCTCTGCATGAATGAACTTTGGTTCCATACTCTGTCCCTGCGAAGAGATTGGGTACCACTTAATAGAGGATTCTGCCCATGCAGATCCTTGGTCTCATCTTAGATTCAGGCGCCACATGCCTGTCCCACGCATGTTTAAATGCGCAGCGTGCCGGTTTCATCGTTGGTGGTATGTTACTGATGTGTAACCGTGATTCCTGTCGTGTGCAGGGCACTAAAGCACAGTATTTGGCGGCCAAAGCGCTGAAGAAGCAATCGTGGAGGTTTCACACCAAATACATGATGTGGTTTCAGAGACATGAAGAGCCCAAGACGATAACAGATGAATTTGAACAGGTATGTAATCGCTATGCGTCGTGTATTCTGTATCTCGTGGCGTGTAAACCTTTCTGGAGGTGTCTGCCATGCATTTGGGCCGCTTGGATGGAGTTGGAGATCCGACGCGTCCTTATGCTCAGATAGCAGGCTTCTGGTTATAACTTATGCTGTGTTCTCCGTACAGGGCACGTACATCTACTTTGACTACGAGAAATGGGGCCAGAGGAAGAAAGAAGGATTCACGTTTGAATATCGTTATCTGGAAGATCGTGACTTACAATGACTTCCCCGACACATTCAGCCTTCCAGTTTGACACGGGCAACACGGCAACGGAGGAATGGAGAGGGGAGGGATGGATGAGCGTCTTCTCTGTCCCGTTCCCACACAGCATTGGGAGGAGGGAAAATTTGGACAAACACTTTAATGCATGCAGTTAAAAAAAAAAATATGATTAAATAGGAACGGAGCTCAAATAAAATGTTGAGGACGGGAACAAGAGTCCGAAACACAACTAAGACTCCGACCCTCCTCGCTTTGCAGAAGGTTTCAAGGACGAGAAGCAGCGACCTTCAATTTTTAATGTATTTGGTTAAAATTTAAAACAATTGAACAAAAAAGGTGCATAAAAGTCTTTGCAAGAGGAAGGAAAAGCTATTCTTCCCCTCCTGGATGTTTCTGCAGGCGGGACGTTCTTGTCTCTTTCCCCGGAGGGGTTTCTACTGGCTGCCATTTTTGTTTTTGATTTTTTTTTTTTTCCCCCTTTAAAAAAAAAACAAAACGTTTTGTTTTCTATAAAAAAAAATTTTTTGTCCTTTTGGCAGATACTGGATCTTTTTGTTATGATAACAAGTGCATCAAGGTGTTTTATTTTTTTATTTTTGCCCCCCACCCCCACCCTACCATTTCCCCTCCCCCCCTTTTCCTCGATACATCTGTACCGAAGGATTAATGGTATGGAAAGCTGGTTTAAAATATTTTTCGTAACCTATTTTCATTTTGGAAAATATTTATGAATAAATAGTTTTATATGATGTCTTCTCATGCAAGAATATTAATGTGCCTCATGTTATTTGTGTTGTGATTGTCCAGGTTCCGCACTTTTAAATACGTTTTGTGGTTGACCAGGAAAGCTGCTGGTATCGGCTATGGATGGCTGAACCTTCTCACAGGATTGTTACTCCGCACCTCCTCTACACGGTGTAACCTTTTAAATAGTCGGGCGCCAGGTACACTTTAAAATGGAATAACTCATTCATAAAGCGTCTGCTTTATAATCCACTGTTGTTGAGCTGTTGTATTTGCCCTGAGGTGATCGTATACATTTTTACATATGTTACCTGCTTAACCCCTTCCGGACCGGCAGTTTCATACTGCGTCTTCACTTGAAGACCGCAGTATTTTTTTTAAATATTTAAATTCCGTGATCGTGATTCGCTGCAAAGCAATCACGTGCACGGAATTGAGGTGGGGTGGCTGCTACTGATCGCTGGGAACACCCAGCAGTCAGTAGCCGCCGCCCCTCGTGATCCCAGCGTTCAAAGCGACGCTGGATCGCGTAAAAGCTGTGACGTACCTGGTACGTCCCGGTCTGCCGGTGACCCGGAAGTACCAGGTACGCCCCGGTCTTTAAAGGGTTAATGTAAAGTGCTGTAGTATGTGGTTCATATCACAATTAAAGCTCTCCTTAGGGTACATGCATCATCTACCCTGCAGGGGGCAGCACTTACATGCTGGTCAATGTGACGCTCCGATCACAATACGCAGGAGAAACTGCCTTATGTCATTTTTTTTAAGCCACTTGCTCGTGGTGGGGGGGGTTTACCAAGAAAAAAAACATTAACTAAGTTAAGCGATCTACTCAAAGGAGGGAATTAGTGGTAAAACTCGTGTTTGAGACAAACTACTAAATTCTTTGTTTTGCTTAATATGGAAATTACCATAGATAAAGGTATTTGATGAACGTGGGTTATGCTGCCAGCTTTTACCCCCTTAATATTCCATAAAACGCTCGACAATCAAAACACTTTCACGTTTTATTAATGTGAGTTCCATAACGTACTTCATTAAAAACTATATTACAAGGTATTAGTCCGGACCCCCGAATACTCCGAGCAGGCGGTGCTTTTGGGATTTCACCGGTTTCTGTTCGTCTCTCGGTTTGGGGTTCCGTGCCAGTTGGGGGAAGAAACTGTGAATTGGTATGGCGTTTCCTAATCGTCCATTTCCGGGGGCCGGCAAAATCCTTCTTCCCGGACAGGCAACACGCTTCAGCCGTCGCCTTCTGCAGCCTCACCGCTTAAGGCGGCTCGTGTCTCAGCTGTTCAAGTCGTCGGCTTGTGGGCTCTGTGGCTAAGGAAATAAAGATAACATTTTAGTGGGTTTTTATACACGTCTGGCAAAGCAAGATTCTATTTCTATTGTTGTGCTGGCGCTGAATTAAGGCAGAGTAAGGGGAACAGCCAGGCCAGATAAACCCCAGCATGGTGCTCACCCTTTGCTCTACTTCCTTTTTCTTTTTTTGTGTTCTTTCTGTAATTTGTGCTTTCTTTTGGAGATATTTCTCCATGTCATGATCGGATCCAGCTTCCTTTTCCATTTATCACCTTTGGGTCGTTATCCACCTCCTTTTTACTTGCGGCTGGGAACCTCCTGGTACCACGGAACGGCTGGTCTGGGTTTCGGAAGCGCTCTGCCCGAGGTAGGTGAGGATGCCCAAAACTTTTCTTGGCGTTCCTGTGAATATTTGCGGAGCGGTATTGGTGCAACGCGCATGCTATACCCGTCATCGGGTCTTACGACGCTGCAGAGTGGTATGGTGCGGTATCAAACAAATAATATATCATTGATACAAAGTGGTAACTCATATACACGTAAAAAGATGCATTAATAATCCTACACAAAAAATATACTGTAAATAGGCGACATAACAAAGAAGCAGCGTTATGGCAGACGCCTAGCCAGGTGAATACGGCTCAGTTTGGGGGACTATATACTCCAGCATATATATATATATATATATATCATATCTATACTCCAGTGTGTATATATATAGATATATATATACACACACACACACTGCAGTATATATAAATATAATATACTGTATTGGCTCGGGTATAGGCCGCCCCCTAAAAGTTTGGTGCTTTTTTAAAGAAAAAGTTTTTTTTAATAGACATGCTGCCACTCTGTCCCCGCACCCCCGAGATATGCTGCCACCTGAACAGAGTTCCTCTGCTCCTGTGACTGCATATATTTATTCTACACTATATATATATATATATATATATATATATATATATATAGTGTAGCATAAATGATCCTGTATACACACATACATACAGCATATCGTGTATATTCACATGAACATCTACCTGAACAGAGTTCCTCTGCTTCTGTGACTGCAGTCTGCTGTCTAAGGCATCTCAGCGCAGCCACTCAGAGTAGCCACTCAGAGCTACGCAGCCTCCATTCTTCGGTCTGGTGCGGTCACATGACCGCCTGTCATCGCTGCTCAAATGGAGGCTCTGTGTCTTTACAAAGGCCTCTTCTAGAGAACATGTACCAAGCGGTCCCCATCTGAACCTCACACCATCCAGCACAACCAGCATTGTGTTCCTGCTGTGCAGGCAAACACACACATGACAGAGCCACCGGTAAGCAGCAAGCGGGGGCCTCTTGGCACCAGGGGCCCTGGGAGAAAAGCCCACTTTCCCCTAGTTTTAACCCATTCTTATATGTAACACCAAAGGACAACCCACCTTTTCTTTGCGCTTCTCCTCTTCATATTCCTTGTTGCCCTCGTTGCTCCCTCTGCCTTCCTCCACGTCTTGAAACAAATTAATATGGCCGGGCCGCGTGTCCACCTTCACTAGCGCCCGCTCATCACTGCTGTGCGCTTGGGGCTGTCCGAGGCGGGCCTTTCTACGAAGGAAATCAGTGCGGGCCTGAAACAATAAAAAAATATCCATATTAATTTCATACGTCTTTTCCCGGGAAGTGCGGGAACCGCTCTACTGAATACCCCGGTACTGCGGACCGATGATTCACACCGATTGGCTGCTTGAAATAAATTGCAGGGAAATGTGTTTGGGAGTAAACTTCTCCTATACGGAAAATATTTTGGGGGGGTCTACAGTGTTGGGTCCCTTTAAGGCATCCGTACCCCCCCCCCGCAGGCATACAGTTCCCCTCATGTTCAGTGATTACAATCATGTCTGGGATCAGGGATAGATATTCACTATATTCAGTGTTTTATTCACTTTATTTCTATACTGATAATTGTGACGGTCAGGGCTGTAGAACCCTCGTAATATCTGAGCTCCAACAACAAAAAAAAAGGCATCAGGGGAGGAATAAAAGACACAGGGATGTAAGTCCCATAAAGTGACTGTGCTTCCTGAAGAGGGACACTTGGTGTGTGTGTGCGTGCGTATACCTGCAGGGGGTGTAATAATATAAAGAGATAAGGATTAACTACACGGGACAACCCGAGTGTTTTAGGCTCCGCCCACGTCTTGCACTCTGGCACCAGTCTCTCACCTCCTGCTCAGCAAGCTCCACCCTCTTCTTGCGGGCAAGCTCCTCCTCCGCGGCCCCAGCCTCGTCCTTCCTGACCCGCGCAACGTTGTCCTTGTTACGGACGTGCCAGCTCTTCTTAGGCAGGATATTCATTTTGTCTCCGCCGTATACGGCTCACCCCGACCCCCGGCTCCTCCTCCCACCGAGTATATCTCCTCGATAACGCTAGATCTCCGGCCGAAATACACGCACGAGCTCTCCTAGTTTGTTGTCATTTACGGCGAACGCGATTTACGGCGGGCACGTGACGCTTTAGGCAGTGGATTTTAATTGGCTAAACAGTATTTCCGGATACTGTGTAGCGAGTCTAAGCGTCACAGTGCCACCCGCTGTTTATTCTGGAAAATGTCACTCTGTGCTCGGAGTTAGACGGAGGCCGCCATTTTACCGAAGCCTAAATATACAAATGTTTATGTGGAGTAGCTCCAACACAGTGGCGTCGCTACAGGGGGGCAATTGCCCCCCTGCTGAAGTCTGTGAGCGGCATCGAGGAGCTGCAGTGCAGGTAAGGGGGGGGGTTGAATGAGTATGAGTGTAAGTGCTGGAACCTAGGCATGA